>CM070672.1:4596341-4696341 GCA_036346575.1 Dendrocalamus sinicus | reverse complement strand
AGTTAGATACTGTAACAAAAATCAAAAGCCGCCTGCTTTTAACTTAAAAGAACAGGCCCGTAACTTGTAACTTGCAAGTTAACAAGCAAGTGCGTCGCTTTGGGAGGTCTTCATGAAGCAAACAGATCAAGATACCGACCAGTCATCACTCCATTATTGGTCATCCCGCAATAATGTTTGTAGTATGTGTGATTTAGGAGTTAGGGCAGATGAGCATTTACAGGCGTCGTTGTCCAGGGCTTCCAGGCTAGAGGGATCTCTGCACCATCAGAATTGACCAGAGCAGATATCTTTGTTGTGCAACTTTCTTCTCCAAATGCATTATTTCACATTTATGAAAAGAAATATCTTATGGTTTTAGACAATGTTACGCATGATTTCTTCTGTGAGAATAATACTCGTACCAGTTCCACTTTTGGGATCTTGTATCGCTCTCACCATGAGAGTGAGAAATACCAGTTGAAAATTGGAACAAAAGTTCTCGTTCAATAACTAGTTAATTAGTTGAAAACTTACAATACAATCTCTATTTCAATATACTAGCCTCATAGGCGCGGCGTGACACCGCGCCAGCCACCGTGTGCACCGAAATAAAAGATGCGCTAATTCGTGAGGAGTTTTTTTAAAAAAACCGAGGGCACATGCGTATTTTCGAAAAAGTTAAAGGGTTTTCCGTAAAAAATCAAGGACATGTACGTAATATAAACGAAGCTAAAGGACTTTTTTGTAAAAAATTGAGGGTCTGTACGTAATAAACGAGGACCCGTACGTAATTTAGGAAACCGCGGGGGGCTATCCTGCAAAGTGGAGGGGTTTAAAAAAACTGGCAGGGACCTTTTCGCGAGAACCAAGGACCTCAACGTAATTTCGGGAAAGCGCAGGGACTTTTTCGCAAAATTGGTCACCCGACCGTACCGAGATTCGCTGGCCACGCGGCGGGCGGAGCGCGGGCGCGGGGTGACGTGGGAGGCGCTCCGCGCGGCGTTTCCCCCGCTAATATAGGCTGGTGATTTAGATGCTTCAGACATTAACATAGCCTACACTATACACCTTTGCCTCATAACTTTTACATTAACACAAATTACAAAAAAGAGACTATTTAGAAGTACTTTTGATGAAACATTTAGCAATATTTAATTTCACATTACCAGTCTAAATATTTTCTATTTATACGAGTGGCTAAAATTAAATAATTTTGGCTACACGTGTTCCACGAGGATATCTCCTTTGAAATGGATGTAGCAGTGACATCGGGTTAATTTTTTGGGCTATGACTTTTGGTTTATGACTTTTAAATTTTGGCTGTTCGCAAGAGACAGTACGAAGAGGAAAACAGTCGTATACGATTTTGGCTGGTGTAGCTGAACTTGATATAGTGTCTACTACAATTGACTTTTAAATCTCACCCTAAAAAACGCACCGTTTGAAAGTTAGTTACTGTAGCAGAAAGCGAAAAACAAAAGTGGATCCAAACCCACCCATCTACTTTTGTTCTTTTTGGTCATGCTTATGGCTTTGGTGAAATTTTGAATTTTGGTCATTTTGATGTCTGATTACGGAGAGATCGATACTCACTTGCGATTTTGGCTGGTACAGATGTTGGGCTTTTAACGTGTACTACGTTTAACTTGTAGACCCCGTCTTCAGAAAATACTCCGTTTAAAAGTTAGGTACTGTAGCGGCTGCCAAAAGCCGAGCGGTTTGTGCTCTACCAAACACTACCTTTGAAATGGATGTAGCAGTCAATAACGGATGGTTAAGTGGCTTGAGCCGTAGCTCAGAGGAAGCAGGCAAGGGTGTTCACCCTCCGGGTTCAATCCTTGCTATTGAATTAAGTGTTTTTCATTTTTCATCGTACTGTTTAGTAAACAGTATCTTCTAGATGATACATATGCGTATGTGTTCAGTAAGACAACACGTTTTTTTACAAAGATACACATGCGTGTGTGTGTGTGTTTAGTGGGACAATACGTTTCTGTGCAGAGATGCACACGCGTGTATGTGCATATGGTATGAATAGATGTGTGTGAATTGTGTCCTTCTACTTTGTACCCATAAAAAAATAACTGACGGTTAAAAAAGACATGTAAATCTGAAAATGCGGTCATGTATTCAAGCCTTTCAACGACGACCATACAGAACAGTAAAACCATAATATAATTCGGGTGATATGGGCCGTAAGCAGGCAGCAGGCCCAAACCCAAGCGGACACAACCGCCGCCAAGGACAGAGCACGCGACGCAGGAGCCAACTCCCACTAGACCCGAGACCACCTCGCCTCCTCGTCGCCGGCGAGATGGCTTCGTCGGCGGCGTCCCACGAGGCGGACGAGAACCTGGAGGCAATCATCACCCGCATCGAGCAGAAGTCCCGCAAGATCGAGACCCTCCTCAAGCAGTAAGCCCTCTCCCCCTCTCCTCCCAATTCCTCCTCTGCTTCTTGATTACTCGGTCGAGAGTGACAAGCTGTGCGGTGCGGGCAGGTCGAAGCCGGTGGAGGCCCTGAAGACGGCGCTCGAGGGCTCGCCCCTCAAGACCCGCGACGAACGATGCAAGGTTCGATTTCTTTCTTTGTTAATGCTAATAATTAGTTTCGTTTCTTCCATGGATTCTCTGAGAAATCGTGGTTTCTTGATCCGGGTTGGGTGAAGTCGGCGAATTGGATCGTGGTGCACCGCGCATTGATGGCGATCAGGGACGTCGACGGCATGTTCAACTCACTGGATCCCGAGTACTACGACATCCTCATGAAGTGAGGACTCTCACCTCCTTTCCCTTCCTTGCTTCCAAGATCCAGCTATCTTAATTTACTCAGAGTAAATTGCTGTGCACAACATGTCAGGGCAGGTAGTTGTTTGGAATTTGGATGGTTGTTATCATTATTCATTTCCAAATATGTTGCGATAACATAGCATTTTGCTGTTTTGATCTTCCTTGACTGTGTCACAGTATTGCGACGACTCAAGTAATTTTTCATGTGAATATTGGGCGACTAAAAGATAACATATACAGAAAATGAGTGTAGCGAAGATAAGGATGCTGCGGTAGATCTGTGGTCACACAAGGCGAGATCGCATCCGCAATGATGATATACGTGATAGGGTGGGGTAGCACCAATTGAAGAGAAGCTTGTCCAACATCGCTTGAGATGGTTTGGACATCTTCAACGAAAGCCTCCTGAGGCACCGGTACGTAGTGGAATTTTAGGACGTAATGAAAACGTAAGAAGAGACAGAGGTCGACCAAAACTGACGTAGGAGGAAGCAGTTAAAAGAGACTTGAGAGATTGGAATGCATCTAAAGAATTAACTTTGGATAGGAGCGCATGGAAGCTAGTGATCCACATATCGGAACCATAAGAAAGTTAAGGACAGTGTTTTTAGGCTCTCAGCTCAGAGAGCATGTTGTATAACTTAGGGTTTTAGTATCTTAGGTTTTATTTCAAGGCTCTTATTTCTTAGATCTTGAGAAGAATTTATTTCTAGTTTACCCCAACTTGTTTGGGACAAAAGGTTTTATTGTTGTTGTTGTTGCTGCTGTTTCTACACGCCCTGTTGATAATTTAGATTCCAAAATGTGTCTTGGCAACATAGAATTTTTGTGTTTCATGACTGTGTCAGATGAACTTGTGTCGAGTATTGCCACAAGCATTACCTCACGAAGCTTTCCATGACATCTGTTTTGCACAGATCGATGATAGTTGAATCCATATACTACCTAGTGTGGAGCCTTGGGGGATTTTGCAGTTTTGCTCCTTCCATGCCCGATTTAGGTGGAGAACTGTTGATTTTTTTTCCACTTTTGGAGTCCGGAAGATGCTTGATTATGTTACAGTTGAGTAAAAACAATTCTGTTGGAGCACAGAGCAATAGATTGTTGGATCATTCCATTCCATTATATTCATGGCTGAGCCGCGTTAGTATTTCAATTTGGTTTCCTTCTTTTCATACATGGAGTGATACCTTTACAATGGTAAGCATACTTGATATCATTTAGGAAAAAATTTTACTTTCAGCGAATCGTGTCCTATGGTATACATGTATTTTTTTTAGAATATGAAGTGCAGAGCCTTTTGATTTCTGATACTAGAAACCATCTGGTTTGCTACATTCTATGGTATACGTGTCGAGGTTGAATTTTATAACTTAATAGTTTTTGCCATTTGCACAAAGACTCAATGAGTACTTGAATAGCTAAACAATCGTGTCATCAGCTAAACAATCGTGTCACTTAGGTTTACTAAATAATTTTATAACTTAATAATTTTATAACTCAATGAGTACTTGAATAGCTAAACAATCGTGTCACTTAGGTTTACTAAAGCGCTACCTTTGGATGCAAAATTTTTTAGCTTAGAGTGCTTACTGAACCATCATTGTTTGAACATGATACTGGTAGACAGTCCTACGCTCATCAGCATAGCCACTTTGTGTTTGGTAGAAAATTACAATGTCATTCTTCTTATATTCTGGTTGAACTAAGTTAACAGTAGAATATTTTCCTCTTGTGTTCACTTTATTTGCACTTCTCTGAATTTTTTGCCCATGTATGATTTTTGGTGCCTTTTATGCCATCGCTCTCTGAGCACCTAAACATTTTGGGGCTTGAGGCATCACTGTTTCCCTACATGCTCTTCAGTCTACAATTTTTAGTGTAAATCGATTTATAGGAGCCATCTAATCTGAATATGTTTTGTCTCAAAACACCGATGAAATACAGGTACCTGTACAGAGGTTTGTCCACCGGGGACCGGCCAACATGTGACCAGTGCCTCAAAATTCATGAAAAACTGACGGAGAGAGCAGGCTTAGGATGTATATTGCGTGCACTTGCTGATACTGTAAACACTGTGTGAGCTTAGTCTTCACGGAAGGTGGACAACACAAAGTTTGCGTCCTGGTCTATTCTGTGAAAATCTTGTCAGGGCGAATTAATTGAATGGACAATTGTTATCTAGATGATTGTAGTTGATCACTCTTTCTTTGCTGTTTGGCAGCTTCAGATAGTGCATCATTGTACTATACTACAAACGGAAGTACTGTAGTAGTATGTTGTTTTCGACTCTTATGTGCCAGACTGAAGTGCTAAAATGTTGTTTTCGACTCTTATGTGCCAGACTGAAGTACTAAAATTGAAGTGGATTTCTGTCCCATCAGAATTTTCGATGTCTGGAACAGGATGATTAGCTGTTCCCAATTGTTAACCTTCCAACCTATGTTTTTGCTTTTGATCCCGAAGGACCATATAGGAAGGTCTAGTTTAATTTGTGATGATCAATTGATATTTGGGTTAAGTTGAATCTTAGATTTTACAAAGAGTTTGCAATTCCCGAAAATTCAGGTTGCTGTTGACAGTAGTAACGGCTTGTCATGGCTGTAGTACCGGCCTAATGATATTGGTAGTACCAGTCTGAGCTCTAGGTCACTGATATTTTCACTAAATCTTTAGATTCTTCTTGTTTTGCTTTCTTGAGGGGAGAGTTGGAGGTTATTCATCCTGTGAGACTAGTTTGAGGTGGAACAATTTAGCTCTTTTGCATTCATATATAATATAATGCATTTGTACTTTCTACCATGCATTGTAATATATTCTAGATGTAATATATTCTGGAGTTTTGTTTATTATCGTGGTTCATGTTTATATTTAGTCATGCTTTCTTTGATGAGTTTTCTATATCATCTGTCAACATGTGTAGCTCAGCTTGTGCCACGACTAACTTTTAAATCTACTCAACTTGAATCGAAAATGTTACGTCTGATTGAATCATTTCACTAGTTTAGCTCTATTGATTATTTTCTGATTCCTATCATATCAAACTGTTTAGTTGAGTTTTTAATATTAGTCAAGCTTGGTTAAAGTTATTTTAGTTTCAACCTTGAATCGCTTGTCAACTCTTGCTTTAGAAAACATTGCTCTAAAATCTCAGTTGTGTTCATAATTGCATTTCGGCAATTCTTTCTCATGAGACAACCTATCATTGCATTTGTTATGAACTCAGGAGAGTTTTATATGATCAAGACTACTCTTTTAAGTATAATGTTTGTGATGCTCTAACTTAATAAAAATGAATTACACTCAATTGGTTGAAGCTCAGAAGGCTTTTGTAGATGGCTCCTAGTCTCGGATGTGCTTTACTGAGGTAGGCCAAATATGTGTGAACTAAAACTTGGTTGAAGTCAAAAAACCATTGTAGGTAGCTTCTAGTCTAGACTGTGCTTTACTGAGATAGACCATATATTTGTGAATTAACATTGTGCTGAAGCTTAGAAGGCAATTGTAGATGGCTTCTAGTTTAGGACTTGCTCTATTAAGATAAGCCATGAGTCTTGAGTTTAAGTGATTTAATTTGGAGGTTTTAGCATTTCCTAGCATTTTCCCTACTTGATTTAGGTTCTAGAATCCACTTTGTCATTTTGATCAAGTATGACTCAACTTATGATATCTCTAGCTTTACTTAGTGATTGAGATGACCTAACTTAATTTAAATAAATGTAGTCACTATTGGCTAGTTTTTGGCTTACTTTGCTATATATATGTTCATGTGATCTTGCAAGCTTCATTCATAGTATGGTTTAGTGAAATACTTTGTCAATTGACCAGGATAGTTTTCAAATATCCTAATGTCACTAAAACAAAAATAAAATCATCCATATTGGTATTTTTGTTCTTTTGCCTCATTTAGTTTCTTCCTTGCATATCCTAATGGATTCATTGTCAAATGGGGAAACATTTTGGACAAAAATGCATGCATAGGCTAAGGGGATAGTATTGTCTCGTGAGGGAGAAATTTGAAAATTTGAAGTTTGCAATGAGGTTCTCTTAAGAGTTTATATCTTTTTGCAAATCTTCATTTCTTTTGTGTCTTCTCACCATGATCAAGGTCATATAGAACACTTATTCTTTCTTTGGACCTAGAGCGAGAATTTCCCAAAATTCCTGAATTTCCTTGGATTTAAGTGGTTTTGATGAAAACTTGCTCTTTCTTTTGCCCTTAATCTATTTCTGTGCTCTCTTGGTCATCTTCATCTCTTTTTTTGTCTTCTCACCATAATCAAGGTCATAGAATATTTGTTCTTTCTTTTGGATTTAAAGTGAGAATTTCCTAAAATTTCTGAATTTCCTTGGATTTAAGTGGTTTTGATGAAAACTTTCTCTCTTTTTTTGCCCTCAATCTATTTATGTGCTCTCTTGGTCTCTGAGGTTAATTCTAGACCAAGGTAGCGTGTCTGTGTAAAACATCTCTCTTATTTCTAAAAATCAACTCATTTGCATTTTTAAAGTTACTGCTAGTGTTCATCAAGGAGGGAGATTGAGAGACCATGTGTGAATGTTGAAGTCAATTTGTGTTGATCAATTGGCATTTGGGTTGAGTTGAATATAAGATTATAAGGTTTTGCAAAGGGTTTGTAATTCTTTGAAATTCAGATTGCTGTTAGGTTTCAGGCGGTAGTACCGGCTTGGCCCAACCTGATGACATTGGTAGTATTGGCCATGGGCGATGGTACTACCGTAGGTACGGTGTGACTAGTCTTTAGATGGTGGTAGCTATTTTTTAGAGATGGTCATGGGTATTTTTGGCTATGGCCAGGTCCGGTGGTACCGGTGCAAACTGCGGTACTACCGGAGAATGGTATGACTAGGCCTTGTATGGTGGTACTACCAGCCTTGGGCAAGTGTTCATACCGCTCCCCTTTTACCGGGAAAGGGTTAAGGGCCTGTTAGACCAACCAATGGTTGGTGGTACAACTGATGTGGTGCGACCGCCATGGGAGGTGCAGTCATACCGGTTGAGTCAAGTTATTTTTTGAAATTTGGGAATTGTTGGAGATTTGGTCATGGGATAATTTTGGAACTTTGATTATGGTTGCACTGTGTTGCATGTTTATACTAACATGGGTTAAGTTGTGAAGAATCTATGCCTGAAAACGATTTTTTAGTCTTTCTATGCGCAAGGAAGTTTGAAGGCAACTATGGTCAAGTATAGACAACTGAGACTAGGTCAGGCTGGATCGAGGTCCAACAGTCAAGGAGGTCGTACGAGATAGTTGGGCTCAAGCATGACACATGGTAAAGTCAAGTAATGCGGTTGAAGGAAGGTTTGAGCTACGGATTAGATCAAGTGGCTTCATCAGTTCAGTGAGGTGTGATCTGGTAGGAGCTAGAAATAGGAGAGACTTGCCAATGGGGGGAACTATTGGTCAATCTACACGTGGTATGCATGGTGGCTTGCACGACAAGAAGAAGAAGACGAAGTCAAGGGAAGATACTTGGAAACTTCATTGGGGGCATTGTGGAAAAAGCCCAAAATCAGACTTGTGGCTTACACCAAAACCACGGTGTGGGGAATGCAAGGGAAGTGGTTTAGGATTAGGCTAGGGTCGTGCATGTTGAGTGGATTAAACACTTGACCTTGAGTGGGTTAATCCTTGTAAGCATTTTAAAAAGCATGCGTATGAGTGAAAAACCCAGTATTGTGAGGTTGACGGGTTTCTCTAAATTCTTAGCGGGTCTAGACCCTCCTAGGGCGCTGGGGATGTGGACCAACTAGCAAGCTAGCGAGATTGTATTGTTTGGCCCTAATCTTTCATAGTACATGTTGTTGATCACATCCTCCTTGCCCTAAGTTAATTCTTGGCGCCCCAAGAACAACACCACTTGGTAATTGATCCTTCTCCCATGCACACTGCAGCACGAGAACAAAGGATGGTAGAACTGAAGTTCCAGCGAGCAAAACCCAACACCACAATTAGATTCAATACACAAAGAGCAATTCCTAGCTGAAATTCTCAAGAACACACACCAATAATGGGCGCCAAAACCATGGCAATTTTCTGATGTTTATTCAACTTAAAACTAATATCATAAATACATCTGGGCTCCCCCTAATGGTACGGGCCCTTGGGGTTTATATCCGTATACGCACGAACAAGACTTGGACTAAGCTCGACTCAAACACACGCATAGACTCGGACTCCACTTGAAAACCGATTCAACTCCTAAAAGCCAAAACTAGTTTTTGAGAGGAATGAAACAAACTCAAAAAGCTTGACCAATTAGTTCGGCCAATGCACAAACCCACCCTATCCTCATGCACAAAATAGATTTGGCCAAGTTGAAGCGCATGGACAAACAACTCGGACTGGAAACAAACTCAAGATATCTTTCACTCGGATTGGATTCTATTTAAAACCCTAGTTTGACCCTAACTGCTCCAACATAGAATCCTTGTGCATGGCTCCTTTCTTGGCTTGGCTTCCCTCTTGGCTCCTTTTTTGGCTTGACTTTCCTCCTTTGTGGTGCACGGCTGGTTCGATACCCCAACTCCACATGGCTTGGAACTTGGTTTCCTAGCTTCACATGCCAAAAGGTTGGAGTCCCACTCGGATTGGGGAAAGGAACCCCACATGGATTGCCTTCCTTTCCGTGTGCATTGAGCTGACTAGGAAGGAGTTGATACGGTTGCCAAATCCAAGTGCTGATTTCCTTTCTTCTTTCTTTCTTTCCAAGCCAAGCCATCCTTCCCTTTCCCTGGCTGGTTGTTCCATGTCCTAGCTTGATGCCCTCGGTCTTTGTTTCTTCATGCACAAGAAAGAATGGTGGATCCTTCTTTCTTGGCTTAAGTCGCATATTCCCTTGGCTTGGCTTTTGTTCCTAGCTTGGATTCCTTGGCTTAGCACCTGACTCTTTCTTTTCCCTTAAGAAATAATGCATTTTCTCTCTTGGCCATATGCACCTCTCTCGAATCACGCGCTCATGCGCTAATCTATTCCATGCGTCCCCATGAAGCCTTGTTCCCATGCACTCAATTTGTCTTGGATCACGTGCTTCCCCATGCGCTAATTCCTTCCATGCGTTTGCCCTCTCACCTAATTCAACTCCACGTGGCTTGGCCTTCATGCGGCTTCTTGGATCACGTGCTCCCCCATGCAGCCAAACACGTGGAACTCCCTTCATACGCCGCATGGACCAGCTCTTGCTTCCCTTGGTTGGCCTCTCCTCCCTCCCTCTCGGCCAGACATGACTTCTCCTATCCATTGCATAAAATAGCAGCAACATCTGGTGTAATTTCGGTTTGCAACTTAGAATCACAAGCCAAAATAGTATTGGTACTTAGTGACACATCATCCCCTTCCCTTTCAAGCGAAACCATCCTCGGTTTTGGGTTATTCTTCACAGCCTTCTTCTCTTCTATAGAAAGCTTGATTTTAGACTTGATTGCATTGTCCACCATGGGTTTTAGCACATGTCGTTTCCCATCATGCTTGAAGGTGTAGGTGTTGATCCTCCCGACATGTGTGACATCGCAATCATACTGCCATGACCTTCCAATAGCAAGCCACACACTTCCAATGGCAAAATATCACACTCCACTTGATCAACGTAGTCACCAACTGAAAATGGCACATGTACCTTATGTATAATTTTCAGCTTCCCCGCCTTATTCAACCACTCCACATAATGAGATTCAGAATGCCTCCATGTGGACAGCCCCAACGCGTACACCAAATCTTTTTTTAAAACCATAAGCTTTCCAAACAATCTTTTTATTTAATAAACCTTTTTAACAATATTTTAAAAACAAGTCCATCATAACTTATTTCCAACAATGATCTTTGCTTGCCATGCCATCCTTGGTGGCATTGCTACTAGTATGTCTAAACTTATTTTCAAAAATTGATCCTTTTGGCTACACCACCGTCACCTCTATTGGTGGTGTGGCAAAGGGGGTCACGCTGGTGCAAAGGTGTTGCAAGCAAGGGACTTCTTGGATTTTTTGTCATTTTTGGTCAATGGCAGAGCTGATTTTTCTTTTTTGCACTATATATATATATATATATATATATATATATATATATATATATATATATATATATATATATATATATATATATATATATATATATATATATATATATATATATATATATATATATATATATATATATATATATATATATATATATATATATATCCTCATCATGGTTAACTAGCACTTTCCAACACAATAAATAAAACATTGAAAAATCCCCAAATGAGAATACTAGTCAAAATTTGCAAAAGTTTCCTTTTCGTAAGTAATTATAATAGTGAGTAAAAATGACTTGGTTAAATCTAAACTATACTCCATATTTTCATGACTTCCAATAACCAAACAATATAAACACTTCTACACAGTTATCTAACAAGAAGCTTATTTCACATTCAGCAACCATGTTGTAATGATATGAACAAAGCTTTTGTCAGAATTGTAGGGCTGTGGCTAGCGACTATGGGGTTTGGATAGGAGCCTCTAATATTTCCCCCAATGTATTCTAAGACTCTTTACATGAGTAGCTATATATAACTACAAAGTGCAGAGCCTAAACAATCACAACAGAAAAGCTCTTGAGCACCTAATCCAAATGACCAAGAACACCAGAGCTAGTCTGCCGCACTCACAGGAGCTGTCTAATCACTCAAACTGGTCCAACCACGAGGTAGATGGCAGTTTGACCGCATGTTAGGACAAAGCCAAGGCAACTTCTCTTAAGAACATAGTTGGTTTGATCATACTCATAGGGTCTGGTCGATCGCTCACACTGGTCTGACTGCACCTCAGGACAGACCCAAAATCAGTATGAATTCAAAGGCTCAAAAGGGTCCAACATTCAAAACACAACTCCAAATCTCACGAAACTAGAAATAAAGTTTCCCTAGGACCTCATGAACCTATTCCAATCAACAATCCTATAAATCATTGCCAAAATTTCAACCTTTATCTATTCCAAGAAAGATTGCACCAAAATCAGGCAAAACCAAAAAACCAAGATCTTGAGTTGCTTGTGAGATGATTCAAGTGAACATGACCGAAGATGATATCCCACACATCATAGCACTCTTAATATCAGCAACACAAAATCCAAAAAGCTCTTGAACCACATGAATTGAGATCAAGTACTAATCAAATCAAGAACTAGGAAAATCTTCAAAAACTTGCTATAGGAATGCCTAGATAGATGGGATCTGACCTCCTAGGGGTTCCCCCACCTCTTACAAATCTGCCTTGGCAAACAATGAGACCAAGAAAAACAAATCTCAAGAAAACCCAAGCAAATGCAAGCAAAATCAAACAAAACAAGCCTAATTTGAGAGACAATATAAGAGCAAATACTTGCATGAATTATGGATATATTGATGCTTGCAGATGAATGTTTATAACCACTCTCAAATCACACATGAATCTAAGAATGACAAAAATTTCACCAAAAGAGCATAATCATTCCTCTCCCTAAAGCTCTCCTTAAAAGCACCTAGTACACACCCCTATCTCGATCCTATTCAAAGGCTTCACAAGGCTTAGCACCCAAGCTACCTCATCCTCTCCTTTTATAGTAGTGGCCAAGCTAACCACGTCATCTCAAAACCCTACATCTAATCCTAATAGGTTACAACTATTTAACACATAGGCAAACCCGATAACACAACAACATAATAATATTTTCACTTAGCTAACACGAGCACATATTTCAAAGCACTCTTCACCATGACGCTCCATAACTCAATTCATACTCTTGTCCTCCATTTGCTTGACCTAAACCACTTACACCATTATCGCGGTTTTTCTACACCACCACCTTTTCGATATTAGGCAATGTACCACAATGCCCTTCAACTGACCTCTTCCAATTTTCTCACCTCGAAGTATCTTGAAACCAATCCAACTCATCAAAGTATCTCCTCATGCTTTGATATGTAGCCATATTTCCCAACAACCTGCCGTCAAGTCTTCACATATTCGGATCCCACCAAACTGTCTCTACTTGCATTGACCCCAAGTCACTTGGCACACCACATGCATCAACTCATCTCTTCACGATCCTTATTTTTTTGTGCTTCCCACTTGAGACTTGCAGCCTCACCTAGACTTACATGACCACACAAACCCCATCTCTCCCATCTAGTCCTGGTCTTACTGTTGACCGCCACCACTCTCCAAGCAACCTATACATTCAAAGACCATGCAACCATCTCCAAACATGAGTTCCATGCACTTAAATTACGTTAGCCAAAATATGCATTATACAACACACACGATGATCCTAACCCCTTAGGATCAAATTCACTGACCAGGTAGAAGACATTCACGACCACCTTGAAACCCTTTACGACCAATTTGTAACTCCTTACGGCTGGTCGGTTTTCAATCGAACACCAACCATTGACCAGACCAAATGACCTACTTAACTCCTTACAGCTGGTTGACCATCGACTAGACCGAAAGACTTGCTTATCTCCTTACAGCTAGTCGATTACTGACCAGATCGAATGACATGCTTAACACCTTACGGCCGATCGACCACCGAAGTGACAACTCTAAATACTATGAACTTTTCAAACATCAAACTCAAACTTTGACACTATTTGCAAACAAAAGTCAATTACTCATCACACAACATGGGGCGACATCCATATCGTCTCACAAGAATAATCCATTTAATACACTTTTTTCAATATGAAAATAATGGATGCTCTGCAAGAGGGCATGTATCAATTAAAAAATTACTCGAAATTGTAGCCCAATATCATACACATCAACCATGCATATATAAAATTCCACAGCAAAAAAACCTTACAAGGATTCCAACTAAACACTGAATACCAAATGTAGAACACTGTATCAACCAACCAACCGAACAGTTTAAATAATATCTTAGCTTTAAACCCTTTATTGTACCCTTCAGCACTGATATAATTTCTCCAAATTAACTGGATTAATTATTCCCAGGATATTTTTCCAAGGAAACCAACGGCTTATTACCGGAAACAGTACAAGATAGATCGAGAGCAACAGTACAAGTGCATGCACACTCAGTGGAAAAGAAACCTACGATAAACAAGATAGATGATTAGAACATGATGGGGTCTGCACAGCAACCAGCAGAGATCTCCGTGAGCCCATCCATGGCCTGTCCCGGCATGTCGTCGAGCAGCCAGTTCTCGAGCAGCGAGAAGGTGGTGGCGGCGGCCGAGTGATCCACCTCACCGCGGCCCATCACCGGCGCCACCATCTCCGACGACGACGACTTGTTGTCATTGATCACAAGGTGATCCTTGCAGTTAGTGATGGAAACTGCAGCACCCTCTTGATCTTCCTGGAACTCTTGCTTGGCCGCCATAGCCTTGTAATTAGCTGTTGCTGTTGGTGATGGCTTCATCCATGTCTGGAAGAGCTTGGAGATGGTGGCAGCCTCATTGCTTGCTGCAGTGCTGCAGGTGGTGGTGCTGGGGTAGGCCATGGCTGGCATGGCTTCAAGGCTCTGGTGAGTGCTGCTAGGGTTGTAGTAGTTTGGGCTGGCTACTACATTGGGGGCAGTACTGGTCTGAAAGCTGGAGTGGTCAGGCTGTGCTTGCAGCCTCTTCACCTTCTTCTTGAGGTGTGTGTTCCAGTAGTTCTTGATGTCATTGTCTGTTCTTTGAGGGAGGTAGGAGGCTATCGCTGCCCACCTTCATGCACAGGGTAAATAAACACCAAGTTAAACATATGCATGCAAAAACATAATAAAATTTTGATTCCTGAAGGTATATATGATCCTTTTAAAAATTAGGGTCTGCTTGACCTTGCTCTCTCAGGGCTTGGACTTAATCATCAAAACAAGTAAAAATTATAGGCCAAAGATTCTACACAAAGAAGTTGAATTAATTAAGCTAATCAAGGTAGGCAATGAAGTTAACAAGTATGAGGAAACTTTTGGGGTTTATGTAATAAAGTTGCTTGTAAAACAAAATCTAAGCAAAATATAATAGACCTTTCATTATGTTTTGGTGCTAATGAAGACAATAAATTTAAGATGAGAGATATATATATCGTGATTACTTGTTGCCAAGCAATGCCTGGAGGTGGATGATGATCCCTTCCTCATGAGGGGTGAAGTTCCCTCGCTTGATCCCGGGCCTGAGGTAGTTCGTCCACCGGAGCCTGCAACTCTTGCTGCACCTCATCAACCCTGAACACATAAAACCAAAACAAACTTATTATCAATCAAACACAACCAAAAAAAAGCATCAATCGAATCGATCGAAGAGCTTGCGAAATAAAAACCAACCGGTGTTCTCGGGCACCGACCGCCAGTTCCCCGGACCGTGCTGCTGGATGTAGGAGACGAGGATGATGTCCTCCTCCGGAGTCCACGGCCCCTTCTTGACGCCGATGACATTGTCGCAGCAAGGAGGTCTCCCCATGTCTCCGGCTAGCACTCACCTCAGATATAGCTAGCCAGCTATAGCTATAGCTGCTAGCCTGCTAGCTAGCTAGGCCTATGGCTCTCAGCTAGTTGGCAAGTTGAACAATATATCTGTCTAGCTAGACAGCTACCAGCTGCATAAGAGCCATGGCACTACACTCTGAACTCTGAAAGCTTCTCCCGCTGTTGCTCCCCTTTTATTCTGGGACACCAACCCTGCTTTCCAACCTGTCCCCTTACAGGTGCCCTGGCTGCATGTGAGTGCTTATATACTACATGACCTCATATGCCCTTGCTCATATGCAGCAACTCCGGTGCTGTGTGCTTTCCAATGCAAAAGTCAGCCAGGTGCACGCAGCCTCCTCTTTCTCTCTCTCCCCCCCTCTTTTTCTCTCTCCTTGGTGAAGGATCACATGAATGATCATCGATCTGTCCAGTGATCTTTGCTTTTCCACACGAAAGGTTGACGTATCGCTTGAGGACTTCCGATCGATCAGTGATGATCGGTCTCCTCTCTCTCTAGGGTTTCTCTTTTGCTGTGGAGCTCATGATGGGAGTAATTGCGATGCGTTTGTTCGTTTGTTTGCTTCTTCTCTCCTGATTTCTTGGGCATTGATGATGGGGACGGCCGGGGAGCGTGTGCATCTGGCGTGCACAGGTTGGCTGGCTCAGCGTCGATGCATGAGTACGTGTGATCTTTTTCTCTTTTTCTCCTGGATCATCTCGATCCCTTCTCTCTCTCTCTCTACGTGCAGCTTTCAAGTGGTATGTACGATGGAGCGTGGACGGACGGACGGATGCGTTGGTCGAGCCGTCGCATCGCATCACGCACGTCAATGTGGTCAAAAGTGAGCGGTGCGGTACCTGTTCATCTGCAGTAACGGAGGCGGCGAAGTTAGAGAGCTTAGGCAAACCCTGTTTGACCCTTGCTTTGCTCCCAGCCACAAGAGCACCCTCTCGATCGCAGCCTGCGTTCTGATCGATGGCGACGGATCTCGACGGCTTATCGGCTGCGAGCCCGGGGCAGTCGCCCGTGCTCGCCGGGAGGTAGCTCTGCCCCTGTTCCTCCGGTTCCTGCGCTACTGAATATGTCATTCTGGTTTTCGTATTTCGGGAGTAAGGTTAGGTTCGGCAGGATCCAGCTCGACCACTGCTACAAAATGGGTCTTTCCTGACGGTTCTAAGTCTTGTGAAATCTCACGGATTGTAGGATCGGTAGGGTAACAAAAGGGGTAAATGGTGCATTTAAATTTTTCTTAAATATTTATCAATCCTTTACTGTAATAGTTATGAGAAGTTACGAAGATTAAGAATCCAAAATTCTGAAAATCGCTGTGATACAGTAACTTTACCCCGTGAACAGTAAATCTAGCACTATTTCAAAAATAAAAATCCATGAAACATTTGATCTGTAAATCCAGAAGACTTGAAAATTAAACCAAGGCTAGATCATGACCTTAGGAATCTATTCCAACCAAAAATCTTGAAAGAACTTGAGAAAATTAAGATCTTTTGGTTCGTGAAGCTATGCTACACCCAAACCGACTAAAACCTAAAACTGAGTTAACTCTCAAAACAAAACTCCAATCACTTGAAATTTGGTATGCACCTTCTCTAGTATATTAGAAACTATCAAGAAAATCATTGCCAAAATTCTAACCGTTTTCCGCCTTTTTCAGTTTGAAAGAAGCTTGCACAAAAAAATGAGTCAAAAACAAAAAAAACGGTGAATATGACTTGCTCGTAGTTGAATGATGGCCAAGATGATTTTAAATGTATTCTCACATATCACAACAAGTTAGAATATCAAAGAAATTGAGGTAGAAACAACTGGATCAAGAAATTACTCGGAGAGGCAAAAAAGAGTAAAAACTGAGTTTCTTCATGAACTTGCCATATAAAAGTCTTGATGATTGGAGATTGATTTTCTAATATTATCTCCATCTTTTACATGTTATTGGCATAGCAAGATCAAGAAGGGGAGAAAAAGGAGGAAAACCCCAACCAAATCAAAGCAAATCAATTAACACAAGAAAGATTCATGGAGATGAATAAATATTAATGTATTGCTACTTGAGGATGAATGTTTTATAGACACTCTACCTAGAGGATAAGAGAGCACACCATCGCACTTAACTTCTCTCAAACTCTAACAATAGAACTCATGAACACTTGGTCTCAAGTGAGGATAGTTGGATGATTAACTATAAGTTTTCATCTGAACCTGTTAAATAGATAGGATAGCCAGTCCCATGTAACTCTTAGTGGATACTATCCACTTAGCATATATGGGGAAACTCGATGACCCCCTACACATGGGTTTTAACTCATACACTACAGTTATGTACACTTTTCAAAACGTATAAGTCCGAATCTGTTAAGTCCTTAGCCTTGATCTAACATGATCTTCTCAGCTTCTCCTTAAACTAAACCGCTCTCCCAAGTGCCACTCAAGCACCGTAGTTTTGCTCTAAGATAGTTTCTTGTATTTTGATCAAACTACCAAAATTCTCTTTCTTGACCATGTCATCTCCTTTCATTGTAAACAATTGCCATATTTGTCACATGTAGGTACACCACCGACTTACCACACTTGGTAAGTCTCTGTCATTTTGGTTCCACTGAACCACGTCTTATTTAGACCGATCAAGCCACATAGTGCAACTTGTTGTTCAAACTCTCTTTAATATTTCCCACCTTCCTTGTGTCATGCTTGAGCTCATCCATCTTACCCGGCATTCTAGATTGTTCCGGGTCTCGGATCCTCTATGAGCGTAGCCCCGATTCTCGTTGTTAACAATGGTTGACTCCAACGACTCTATACATCCAAAAACAAAGAAATCATTTTTAGTCATAAGTTCTTTACAACTTGACACACATTAGTAATAACATATCTCATCCAACCTATTACTACTAATCTAGGTCATGAAACCATCCCATGACTCAAATGTTCTAAAATCATTAATTGCTGCAAGTTGTTTAGAAAAATTTGTAAATTTACAAATCTAAAATTTCACTCCTCTAAAATGATAGTAGTTCATCACAACAAAAACAAGGACCTATATGGTCCTTCAATCTCCTCCTTGATGAATCCATTGGTAATTTCTCAAAAATGCAAGTAAGAGGTGGTTTGAGAATTTAAAGAGAAATTTTGCAAATAAAGCTCAAAATAGTCATAGAGGAATGCAAAGACTAAAAATAACCATATGAGGTAGAAATAGATTGAACCTACTGAAAATGGCAAGTTTTCCACAAAAAGCTTCCAATCCACCAAATGAATTGGGAAATCTTACTAGTCCATAAACTCCAAATCATGCTCTAGATATGTATTTTTACTAATCTTTCTCCTCCTTTGAGAATGAAGTCATTAAGATGCATGGAAGAAGATAGAGTGTGAATGCAATGAAGTGGTTATAATTTATTCATTTGTAACATTGGGAGCCATTGAAAGTACCAATTTTCAAAAATAACGAAGATATTCAAAGTTGTACTAATTATAGAGGAATTAAGCTCATGATCCATACAATGAAGGTTTAGGAGAGAGTGATTGAGTACCATTTAAGAAGAGTGACTAGCGTGACGACAAACCAATTTGGTTTTATGCTCGAGAGGTCGACCACATAGGTGATTTTCTTGACACGACAGTTGATGGAGAGGTTTCACATGGTGTTTATCAACTTGGAGAAAACCTATGACAAAATGGTAAGAAAGATCATGTGGTGAGTGTTCCAAAAGAAAAAGTCCTAACAAAATTTGTTACCCTAATCAAGAATATATACAAAGATGTTGTGACTAACATCAGAATATGTGGTGGTGATACTAATGACTTTTCTATTAAGATAGGACTACAACAAGGGTCAACGTTGAGTTTATACATTTTTATCCTAGTGATGGACAAGGTCACATGGGACATACAAGGAGATATCTCTTGGTGCATAATTTTTGCTAATGATGTAGTGCTAGTTGATGATAGTAGGATATGTGTCAAGAGAAATCTAGAGTTATGGAAGAAGACTCTAAAATCAAAGGGGTTTAGACTTAGTAGAACTAAAACTAAATATATGAAATGTGATTTCAGCAGTGTTAGGGCAGATGATAGAGATATTAGTTTAGATGGACAAGTAGTACGTAGGAATGACACTTTTTGATATTTGAGATCGATGCTATAGTGAGATGGCGAGATTGATGAAGATGTGAGCCACAGGATAAGAGTGGTGTGGGTGAAATGGTGCTAAGTATCAGGTGTCCTGTGTAATAAAAAAATCCCTCAAAAGTTAAAGGGTGAGTTCTATAGGACGGCGATTAGACCTACGATGTTATATGGAGCGGAATACTAGGTGACTAAAAGATAACATATGTAGAAGATAAGTGTAGTAGAGATGAGGATGCTGCGATGAATCTGTGGTCACACAAGGCAGGATCAAATCCACAATAATGGTATACGTGATAGGTTGGGGCTAGCACCAACTGAAGAGAAGGTTGTCCAACATCGTTTGAGATGGTTTGGACATCTCCAACGGATGCCTCTTGAGGCACTAGTACGTTGTGCAATTTTAAGACGTATCGAAAACGCAAGAAGAGGTAGAGGTCAACCAAGACTGACATAGGAGGAAGCAGTTAAAAGGGACTTGAGAGATTAGAATGTATTCAAAGGATTAACTTTAGATAGGAGCACATGGAAATTAGCGATTGTAACATCCTAAAATTTGGATGTTTAAAATTTGGAGTAAATTAAAATTTTTATTTGCATCTTAATGGTATTTGAATTTTGATTAAACTTCTTATTTAGGTTTTACTGAGTTTTGCGCTAAGCAAAATAAATAACTGGAAATAGATCCCAAGTACAAATAAAAATTGTGGTAATAAAAGATACGAAATATTCTTTTGGAGTTGAAAATTCTAAGAATCAAAATACCAAAAATCTTGGATTCAAATCCAAGTCAATAAAAAGGGAAACCAAGAACTTCATCTTTTAATTTAAATGGCATACAAAAAAACCCAAGTTGGACATTCAAAAATTTATACATACAATTTATAGCAAAATTAAATAAAATCTAAAAATAGAAGGCTATTCAATTTGGTATCAAGATGATTGAGCCAAAACTTGGAAATTCAATTTAAGATTCAAATTTCCAAACTGCTAAAACCTCTCAATTTCTTTCATTCCTTTTCAAAACCCCTCTCTATTACATGTGGGCCCGCCCCTCTCTTTCCTCTGCGCCGCGTGGGCTGTCCCGCTCCCACTTGCGTTTCTTACGGCCGGCGGGCCCGTCCCGTGAGACCTCCCCATCTCTCTTCGCTCCTTTTTTTCCTCTGCCAGTGGCTTCTCCTCCCATTTCTTTTCTCCTTCCTCCCCTTCTTCCATGGTGCAAGCTCTCCACGTCGTCTCCTCCCTTCGCGTCTCCCTCTTTCTTCTCTCCCTGCGTCGAAGCTCGCCGTGGTCGCCCGCCTGCTCTGTCACATCACGCGGCGCGCATGCTAAAAGCGCACCGCCTGCGCCGCGTCACGAGCTCATGCCGTCCGTCGCTTGCGCCACCGCCGCCTGCCACCGCTGCCTGCCCCGACGCGACCTCACAGTAGCTGCCCGTTGCCTCCTCGCCCCTCTGCGGCCATAAGAAGCCCCCGCGCCTTCCCCCACTTCTCCCCCACCTCCTCTTACTCCTCCGCCGAGTGCACCTCCGACCACCACCATCGCTAGCGCTCCTCGGTGATTCTCGTTTGGTAAAAACCCCTCCCCCGAGTTCCCCTACCTTCCCTAGTGCTCCTGCCGCGTCTGATTGAACTCCCCTGCCCTAAAGATCACTGGCGCACCGTTCGTCCTCCACCCCGGTGAACTCTGGCCGCCGTCGATTTCGGCCGCCTCCATCCAATTCCGTTCAACCAGAGCTTCCGCAGGACCCCGTAAGGATGATCCCCTCACCAGTTCGGAGCGTCGTGCCCCCATCCTCCCCGGCACCGTGCGCCTCCCCGCTGCCTCGGCCTCCGTCGCGCCGCGCCTCGCGCCCCGACCGAACCGTCACCGCAAGTAACTCCCAGGGCACTCTCGCTCGTGCTTGCCTTACCCTCCCCTTTCCTGTGACGGACCACCGCCGCCACCACGGCGTCTCCGCGTCTGGCCGCTTCTACCGACGCCGGCCCACCAGTGCGTCGCCCCGACCGGAGCCGCTACCCTGGGGACTTCCTCACCTCGGGGGCAACCCGTTTTGGCGTCCACGCCCTCGGCCGGCGGTCGCGCCGGCGTCCGCCGCCCGGCCTCGCACCCGCCCTCCTCTGTTTCCTTTCCCTCGGCGAGCCCCGCTCGCTCTTCTTCCCCTTCGGTGGCATGTGGGCCCGACTAGGAAACCCTTTTAAGCCGATGCATGTTCGAGTTTCCTCCCATTTCTTGATAATTATTAATCAACATTGTCTTCAATGAAATAATATATTAATCCTTATGTAAAACTAAAACCAGTTATGCGAGACCTATTTTAAATGGCAAGTGACTATCTTGGACTCAATGAATGTAAATATCAAAGTTTAATATGTGGAACAAATTGAAGGAGTATGTAAATTAGTAATGCTAGAAACCTAACCTAATTCATTTGCTACCGAATTAGCAAAATAATTACTCGGAATTAGATAGCATAAGAAATTAAAAATGCATGTCATCATAAGATGGGACTTGAAGCTTTATAGGGATAATATTAATACTCCCAAACCCTACCTCCACACAAATCATATACTAATATCACATCCTATCAAAAGCCCGAATAATCTAAATGGTAGGTCATGCCGTTATCTCCATACCTAAATCTGTTCAAGCAAGATCGGGCCTCGGTGTCTTGTAATCGGCCATGTCTAGCCATACTCCTATTTAAAGTGGAATGTCCTTGCGAATATTCCTTCGACACCGATCCTTCTTTTATATCCTTTCCCGGCGAAGTTGCCCCATCACTTCGCTTCCACCCAAAAATTCGATCGACTCCGTCTCTATCCTACAACTCACTGCATACCCTTATTCATAAGCAAATCATAAATAAACTCATGTGCCTTAATCTTTATTTTGAGAGCTTCATTGTTAATCTAAGGCATAGTGAACAATTTAGGAGGGGTGTAATCTAGGTCCAAATATCCATGAAATGACGATTTAACTAATGAAAATTTCATAAAGAATGAATCCTAAACCCTTGCATGATAGTAAGGTTGTAGAACTAGTCGCCACATAGTTAAAACATAACCCTATGTCCTAGCAAAAATGAGAATCCTTTGTCGACTATAATAATCAAATTAAATTAAAGGATAATTTAGAGAATTTAAGAAAAATATACTAGGATGTAGATGGGACTACTTAATGTTTATTTTGGACTAGTTCATGTAGGCATAATTAATATGGGCTGGGCAATCACCTAAGAGGCTAATTACTAACTCAAAGCGATAGTAAAGAAATATGACTATGGTTAAATATTCAAACTTAATAAAGATTTCACTTAATTATGATGCACGCCTAACATTTAACATATAGTCATTAAACAAATCTCCAAGGTCGATTTAAGTAAGTAGCTATATTAATATATGAACCCGTATGACAGGCCTTGGTAAATAAATTTGACTAAAAATAGCGCTAAGCTTAATAATAACAAAGGTGTAGACAAAATGGTAAAGGTGCCAATGATTAAATCTTAACGTTAGATTTAGTAAATAATAGTGTTGGCTATGCATAAGTGTAGCAAGCCAGGACCCGAACCAATGGATCCTAATTCAAAATAGGTTATACCTAGTAATGAGTAAGTGTACATAAAATATCGCACCACAAAATGCTGTCAACCCGGATTCTAAAATTAAATTCGGTAAGCTAAAAATTGTATACATATATCATATGCCCTGAACATTAGCACTCGACACAATACACCAATTCATAGGTTTAACTTAACTCATGAAACTTCCTTGATAAATAACAAAATAATAAAAAGAGATTATTAATAAAAAGATCAAATTATCGTTTGCTATTACCAACCTTGCCACAAATCACACGAATCGTCCCTAAACTCCTAATCAAACTAAATTGAGTTTATTTGGATTTATTTGGATCTTTTGAGTTATTTGCTTTCATTTGGATCCAGTCGTTATCACGTGATTAGAAATTGGGAGTCGTGAAGATTCAGTAGATTCAGGGAGATTAAGCTCGAAGTGAAGATAAAGATCAGAAGCTCAAGAGAACCATTGTGTGAGCTCAAGACTGCAGTAAACCGCGCCAGGCGAGTCAATACTTTGATCATTTGAACCTATGTTTTTTGCAAATTACTTTGATTTAAATTATCAAATTGCATGCTGTTAATTTATATGCAAATGCATGATAATTTAAGATTCTAGTTATATGCCTATTGTTTACCTTGAATAGTATTACACCCCTCTTTGGAATATTGCACACGTGAACCTTGTCGCCTAGTGGAAAATTTTATAATGATTAGCTTTCAAAAGTAAGTCCTTAATTATATGCCATGCTTAACATTGTTTAGGAACCCGGGGCGAGGAATTGCCCCAAGCATCACTTTTAATCAAGAAAAATTGGTTGGGCAGTCATGGTGGGAATGATGGTATATTTTGACATGATTATTTTACACTCCCAAAATCCCCAACTTGCTTAAATGTCCAGGCGGATTGGGTCGAGGTGTGTATGTGTGGTGCGATGGATGCACAAAGTGGGTTAGTGGTAGAACCGCTCAGATACCACTAAGGACTGAATCTTGTCATGTCAACCCGTGTAAAACAGTACAACCACAAGTCTGTAAAGTACAACTTGGCTAAGTAAATTTATCGAAACCCCGGATTCATCTCACTGGTAGGGGATTGAAGGGGCTACGCTATGGCAAGGGGGCTGAAGGGACACCGGTGGGGGTGAAGTTTCCAGTGTCCTACGTTGCGGGAAGTAGAAGCCTGAGCTGCGTAGTGGCTGTGGGAAACATCCCGCGCATAGATGGGACCCACCGCAAATGGGCAGTTTCCCATAAGGTGAGATGACAGAAGGGACTAGATACTTTGAAAAGTCACTGTGATGGTCTGCTCAACCACACGTCTAAGGAATCGTGTGGGGCAACGAGTTGATTGTCTCTTGTGGTGAAAGTGTACAAACTCTGCAGAGTCAAAACTATTCGAATAGCCGTGGCCACGGTCATGGGCGGACATGGGAACTTAACCAGATATAGTTCTATTTCAAAATGCTTTATGGATGGGATTGGAAAAGTGAAGGGCAGTGTAAGGCCCTAGTTTGGAATTGTCCTGGGTGTCGTCCCAGTGGTAAGTTAAGCGGCTATAACTCTGAAGAAATTGCTATATGGTGCAGATGCCATGTAACGGTGGATGGAATCTGAATCGATATTAACAATGCATTTCCTTGTACATTATGAATTGTTCCAAAATTGCTAAGTCATAGGGCTCTACGCAAAATAAAATAGCCCGAGCCTCTCCTTTGTTAAGTTATGCATACTATTTATTTGCATTCTGTGTATTGGCTCGCGGAGCACGGGGTCGGAGTGCTCACGCTCGCTTTTGCGACAAAATTCAGAATCAGGAATCAAATCACTGCGCCACAGCAACAAGATTGGACAAGCTGGCAGAGAAGATGAAGATGTCAAGGGCTAGGTCGCGAACCTCCAGTTGGCTGCCTGTGGGCATGTCCTGAAGGTCTCACCTGTGTGCTTCGTTCTTCCGCTGCTGCAATTTAATGATTTCGGCCTAATCGGCCCATGAGTAAGTCTACTATTAAATTTTACGCTTTCGCATGATGTGTATTTTGATATTCATTACTGTAATTGTGAGCACTATCTACTGATCCAGGGAATAGTGCAGTAATCACAGAGGAATCCGGATGTTAATATCTGGGCTCCTACAGCGATCCACATACTGAAACCATGACTTAAGAAGAAGGTTTAGGGGGCGGTGTTTTAGGCTCTCTGCTCAGATGGCAGGATGCAACTTAGGGTTTTGCCTTGCAGGTTTTATTATAAGGTTCTCATTTCTTTGACCGGTAGAATATTTCATTCCTAGTCTATCCCAACTTGTTTAGGACAAAAGGCTTTGTTGTTGCTGTTGTTAGCATTAGAAGCCATGACAAAGACAAAGAAAACATTTCCAGACATAAGTTCTTCATAATTTGACTCACATTATCAATAACATTTCTCATGCAACCTATAACCACTAGCCTATGTTATGAAATCATCTCATGACCCAAATTTTCTAAAATCATCCATTTCTATAAGTTGTCCAGAAAATCTAAAAGTTTGTTAATTCTAAATTTTCACTCCTCCAAGATTCAGATGTTGTATCTGCTCGTTTTCAGAGGAGAGATGATTATGGAGCTTGGGGACAATATCTTGGGTTGGAGTACACTAATACTGCATTGAAAAGGGCATATAAAGCAAATTAGTCCTTCCAGAAGAACTCCATGAGTGGTGAAACTACTATTTGGCTCATTACTTATTTACCTCCCTGATGATAGCCAAGCAAGCAATCAACTAAATGAGTTAGTATTGTACTATGTCCTCTTATATCATGCTATATTGAATGCCTACTCCAAAATTCAAGATGCCCTTGAGGATAAGGGTCTTTGACGGGAGGGTATTGTCAGAAATCGGAGAAGTCCGGACTGGTCCGAACTTGGTTTCTAAAGGAATCACTACGCTTGGAGATTGTAGTTTGGACTGGTCTGAAGTCACTTGAAGATGGAGGGCTCAGATCATCTCGTACCCCTTCGTTAAGTATCATTGGATGGCTGGAATCTACTGTTGTTACTATTTACTATCTTTGCTATTTCCCTTCACCATCCAAATGGTAAACTCTGTGACCGAAGAAGTTGAGCATCACATGATGGAAGGCGTACTCCATATAAGCCTACCCTGATGTAATCCTAAGCTATCTGAGAAATGAAAACCCTAGTTCTTATGTTCTACTGCAGATTAGTTTCCTTACCTTTACCTAGTATAGTTTATCCTTTTTCCTTACCTACTTCTTCCCTTTCTTCTCTAAATTCATCTCATACGTGATCCAAATCCTACAGCAAATTCCCCAATTTCATAGGCCTCATCCTCAGGTCCTAACAAGTTCCCGACGGCAGTGAGGAGTGAGGAGGAAGATGAATCGAGGGGGAGATCGGTGATTAGAGGAAGAACATGATTAGAGGAGCTCGCTTGGGAGCCAGGTGTTTGATTTTGAGTGCCTGGACCTGGAGTACTTGCCTGGCAAGCACATGCATGCATCCAAGGCAGCAACCAAACACCACCTCGGTAGGTTCCCGGCAATGTCGTGAGTGAGCACCAGGATGCAAAATATAGGATCGTCGATAGTAATCAGAGGGGGGTGAATGATTATAATCCCCAGCAGAAGCTTTTTTTTTCAAATTTGTTGTCTTCTAATCATTTAATCTAAAAAATAGAGAGAACAAAAACAAAACACAAAACAAGGAAAAAATTTCTTATTGCACTGCAGCGATAACTGCTTGGTACTGTAGCGATTACTGTATCGTGGTTACTGTAGCGATCTACTGTAGCATCGAAACAAAACCATCACTAGATAACAGAAGCATGTTTTTCACTCAATCTAGCAATTGATTTTTAATTAAAACTAATTCATGTATGTAAGTAAGAAAAATACATATATAGAGATCAATGCATAGAGAAACCTTAGAGATCAAAAAAAGGAAAAATATATGTGAATTAAAAAACTCACAAACTTTTATGCAAAAATGCGAGCACTGTTCATCCATGTCTCATGCTCTGTCTTCCCTTTTTTTCCTCTTTTTTTCACACGACATCTTTTTCTTGCGCACACGGCCACCACAATCATCTCCTATATATATAGCAGTCATCCTAAAAATACTTAACCTACTCAAACACCTCATTAAACCTAATACAACTCGTTCAACTAGGCCTGAGTCTTTTTTTCCTCAACTAGGCTTTTGGCCCACTAATCTTCAAGGGACCCGAAACCCTTTCCAACACGGGTTTTTTCACACTTTCAACTTTTCAACTCATCACGTGTCGAAGCCTCTAGGACCGCACCTCCCGTAGCTTTTCCACGCACTATCAACCTTTGATCTCCACGTGCCCCAAGCATGAGCCCGACCATCTTGCGTGACATCTTCGACCGCCTGGATCTCAGATCTCCTCATCATAACCATTGTCAATTATTCATCACCAAAATATCCTAGACCTAGCTGCATGGTCTAACACAAACCAATCAAACCTGGAACATGCCAACACGGAATCACCGAATTCTCGCTCAAGAGTCGTACATCCATCCAAGTGGCTAACGTGCAGCGCGGCATGACGTGCGTACATGCAACTAAACTAGCAAAAACGTAAACCTCAGCTTATGTGATCCAAGCCAGAATACCATTGTCTACAACCAACTGATTGGCTTCCCCTGAATAAACAAATGGGGTGGTTTCTTCACTGTCTTTTTGAAGCGGCTTATTGAAACAATCGTTTCGAAGCGGCTTATTGAAACAATCTTTTCGAAGCATTTAGTTCGTTTACACAAATGCTCGCGGTAGGGCCAAAAGCCATCAATCACAGCCATAACCCATCAGCCCTAGCTAAAGAGGAAGCAATCTCGATCGATGTACCGTACGCATGGGCGGATGCACATTGAGCAATGTGGGGGCACAGGCCCCAGACCGATTTTAATTTTTGTTACTTAGAGTCCAAGTTTACATAGTGTGTACCCCCACATGCCAAAAACTAGTGCCCTACATGTCAAATACTATATCTATTTAAAAGAAAAAAAGGCTTAAACACATCGACAAATAGAGGGAGAAAAGAAAAGAAAAACACACATGACGTTGATAAAATAAGACACTTAAAAGAAATACATGTAAGTTGAAGTTGGCATGACACATCATATCAATTGACCATGGAAAAAGAATAAAATAACAGGGGCTACTTGAACCGATCGAGCATGGGCCACTAGTCGGTCCAGCCCCAAGTTAATGCCAGCCTAAGACCCAAGCTAGCACTAGTCCTAAGCCAACCAAATAGCTAACGCCATGTCTAGATGACACTTAACCTACCTTCCCTTATTCCCCACATGGTATGCCACACATGCAACCTTTCGTCTCTAGCGGTGATGGGCCCAACGTGTGGAGCTGCCGTCGTCCGGGAGCACGCTGTCTACTTCTTGCCTACGCTTGCATGTGTCGGATGGTAAGATTAGATTTCTCGCTGTGTTAATCTCACTGTGCTTGTATGCAATGGAGTAACTCTCGGTATATGTATACTATATGCAGTATGGTCGACGGTCACGGCAATAGGTGAGGTAGTCCACTCGTCATCTCATCCTGGCTCCTTGTTTTCAAAGTTTAAATGTTCAATGATCTTCATAGCTAACGAAGCAACAATCAACCAACCAAAATAGGTACTAAATTTTGTGATTTAAATTTTAAGGCTTCAGTTCTATGATCTTTAAAATATTTGTGGGATAGAGCTTTAATATGTGAATGCACTATTTCGATTTTTGCAACAATTGAATTAGGGAATTTTTCAATATGTTCCAATATCTAATTCAGTGTATTCTAACTTTCAATAATTATCATCTCCTCATGGCAGGTAGTCCGTAGTCATGGAGCTATTTCTAAAAGAAAGACATCAGATTCAAGTACAAATGCTATAAAGACAGAAAGTCTAGAAATCAATTAGGAAGAAGAGATTCAGTTTGATCCAGGGAAAATAAAAAAAAAATAGATGTATATCTATCTAAGATGTGGTAAGAGAAAAGTACTTCGATAATGAGTTTTGCCAATCTCTCACATATGATTTTTCATAGATAATGTTTGGGAAGAGAAAAAAAAAAGATTTAACCCTATACGGTTTAATCAGTATAGCGGTTGACTTGAGTATATCAAGTCCAAAGATATAAAATTTAGAATGCATTACTATATATTACATTATTGATGGATATGTCGATAAGTATACGTATGAAATATGAGCCCCCGCGTTATTTTATTCTAGATCCGCTACTGAATGGTAGAACTGAATGGTGATTTATACAACTTTTTAAAGTAGAACTGAATGGTGGATAGTAATTACTTATCTCTTTATGTGCTTTAATATTAATACTATTCATGTTAGAGTGAAAAATATAGAAACACTACTCATAATTTATCCTCTCAATGGACACGTACGTACTTCAGAGGGGTCTTTTGCATTATTGAGTGGGCACCTTACCGTGCGCCCCACAACTGTTACTGTTACTGATGCCTGCCAGCCTGCCTCACTCATGGCCCACGAGTACTGCCACTCGTACGAGCCAGCAAAGATTTCTTATTATGTAGGCGTCGCTACGATAGAAATAAGTTGATTTTAACCACTCTTCCGTGCAGATTTCATGCACCATACGATCCAAAAGACTGGTACTATTCCAGTACGAGGTCCCGTTTCAGAGGCTGGAGTTTTCATGTATTCCTGTACAAAATCCGAACTATTTCGTGTGAAACTCATTTGAAATTTCAATTTGTATGGTGCAAAGAGTGCTTAAGACTGTATTAATCCTTTTTTTTTTTGCGTAGTTCTAGCTTATCGCTGATCTCCACATGAATGTTCATTAGTCAAGCTAGCCTAAGCCAAACTAGAGGTCCTTTTGTGATAAGTAAAAGCTCATCTCATAATCTTGTAGTACTTCACACTTCTGATTTTGGGGTGCCATCTAGAACCATGCTATTAGAGCATCTCCAAGAGAGACTCAATATTTTGTCCTCTAAAATCTCATATTGGGAGTCTTCCTAAAAAATTGTCCTCTAAATCTTTCCCCTCCTTCAGCAGCTCCTCTAAACTTAGATCCCTAAAATTACTATCTAGGCACTCTATATTTGATGATGATCCACCTCAATTTTAGAGTACCAAAATTATTGGGTGTGTTTTAGAGTATCTGTTGGAGCTTGTTTTTAACTTTCATACCTAATATTTTAAGATAGGGGGGTGAGAAAGAGCATCTCTTGGAGATGCTCTTAGCTCCTAGCCAAAATTAAACTAGGATTCTTTTCCTTGCTTTATACAGAAAAACAAAATAAAATCAGGTTCTGCATGTGAGTTGGTCAGCAGGAAACAAGAGCATGATCTAGCCTGTTCGGCAGGCAACATGCCGGCTGACTTTTTGCAGCCGCTACAGTACCTAACTTTTAAACGGAGTATTTTCTCAAGACAGGGTCTACAAGTTAAATGTAGTACACGTTAAAAGCCCAACATTTGTATCAGCCAAAATCGCAAGTGAGTATCGATCTCTCCGTAATCTGTACCGTAAACAGCTAAAATTCAAAAAATTCAGCCAAAAGTCATAAACCACAGCAAAAAAAGAACAGGTCAGCAGCGCCGTTTCCTGAAACGGATCAAAATGGTGGCTTTAAAATGCACGCGTAAATGCTGCCCAAAGTTGTTGAGGATTTGGACCTGCATTTTCCACCGCAAGACGAGCAGAAGCTAGCAGTGCCTTCAATTGCCGCCATTTCTCCTCAACCGCCAACGTCTCCTGATCTCCTATGGTGGTGTTGGTACCAACGACTAGCAATCGTACGTGTGAATCCGTCTATATCAGCTGAGATCCTTCATAATAGATAGCAGCTTGGGCATTTGGAGGTTGCACATGTGCACTATGGATATGAATGCTGCCGCCCTACGAAGCAATAGTGCAAATCAATTGTCAAAAGGCAAGAGGAATCAGGGGTATAATTCAAATGATGATGTGTTAATTTTCATTAGTTTCTAACTATATAAATTTTACAGATTTATATCACCAAGAAAGATAGAGCATATAAAAAATTATACAGTCCAAACAGGAGGGGAAGGAGGTGAGAGAGGCTGGGTAGAAGAGGAGATAGAAGATGGTAACTGTTGGTGGAAGCAGAAAGGAGGGGTAGTTAGACATGAGAGAGAGGGAGAGGGATATTAGATAGATAGTTAAGATTTCAGTATTCAGATCAGACGGTTGAGAAGGAAGGAGAATACACTAATCACTAACTCAAACTTATTAAACAGTAAAGGTTAGCAGATTAGCACACGGCTTAAGCCCACCTACATGTAGAAAAGTACTAGCAGTACTCCATGCATGAAGCCAGCACCAGAATAGTAACACAAGCTTTAAATTGCCCACCAACCTTCACACCACCATAACTGCCTCACATCTCACTAGCAAGCCCTCCAGCTCTGTAAGATAAAGGAGAAAAAATTCTGCATTTCACTGTACCTAATCCAATCAGTGCAGAGGAGGATAGATGGAGGCGGTGTACACCGTGAAGGTTGGGGAGGCAACTCCGGCCGCCGGAGGCAAGCCGTCGGCCGGGCCCGTCTACCGGAGCATCTACGCCAAGGACGGCCTCATGCAGCTTCCCCACGAAATTCAGTCCCCTTGGGACTTCTTCAGGTTGGTTCATGGCAAAATGCTGGTCTCTTTGACATTGCATTCCCATTCATTCATCACATTGTGCTAGTTTTCTTGCCAGTAGGTAGTATTTTTGTGATCTGTTACAAGGTTTGGAATTTGATAGGTAGTATTCTTGTGATCTGTTACAAGGTTTGAAATTTGAGAGAATCATGTTCCATTTTTCTTGTTGTTTCTGTTCTTGCAGTGGAGCAGTCAAGAAGTACCCCAAGAACAGGATGCTTGGCAGGCGCCAAGTGTCAGAAGGGAAGGTAAGGCAAATCTGCCGATGTGATGAGAAGCATCGAGTGTGTGATGGTTAAGACTTGAAGATCAAAGTGTTTTTTTTAAAAAAAATGATAATCTCAAAATTTTGATTTTATTTTGAGAGGATGCAAAATTTTGGTTCGATTAGGCTGGCGACTATGTGTGGCAAACGTATGAAGAAGTGTACCAGAAGGTCTTGAAGATTGGATCAGCCATCAGAAGTTTCGGTGTCGGGCCGGTGAGCAAAGAATGTTGATCTGTCTGTTTATGTTGGGATTTTCTTTTCACCTTGAAACGCATGACAGCGCGAGTATTCACTGAATATTTTGTTGATCTCTGTGGTTAGGGCGGTCACTGTGGCATATATGGATCCAACTGTCCAGAATGGGTTATGGCCATGCAGGTGAATTCATTGGGTGTTTTTTTTGGGTCAGAATTCTTCTTAAGAGTAATCTGATGTGAGGTTCACTTTTGCAGGCTTGCAACAGCCAAGGAGTATGCTATGTCCCATTGTATGACACCCTTGGTAGGCTCTCCTTGCTTCTTCACACACATGGATCACTGAGACACAGTCATACATACCTATGTGAATGCACAGAGGTTCAGAATAAAAGATCAAGTAAAAATGGATCTGTAAAAAATCTGAGAGCACAGAGTAACGGAGAAGATAATTAACAACAATATATGGCCACGTTGTTTGCAGTATCTGTTACGTTACTTCGCAATGTAACACTGATTGGTGAGGTGTCTCAAAATACAACGCAGGTCCAAATGCAGTTGAATTCATATTGGACCATGCTGAGATCTCTGTAGCATTTGTGCAGGAGAGCAAGATAAAATCAGTAAGCAAAGCATCTACCTTTACTTGGAACAGTATTGTCTTCTGCACCGAATTGATTAACATGTCTCCAGTAAACGCAACATATGTGTCTCAACTTTAAAGCATATTAATAGATTGGTTAATAGTTACTGATACAATATAACTGGACCTGTACCTGCTAAAATCAATGTTACAGATCACTGTTACACATCATTTTCTCTTGCATCTAACAAGCCCTTGAATTGCAATTTTCAGATACTAGCAATACTCCCGAAGTGCACAGCCCACATAAAAGGTTAGCTGTCTGGAGTCCGGGCATTAACCTTCTAGCATGCATATTTGCAATTTTATATGATTTATTCCTCATTTTATGTGCACATTTTTAGCCATTGTTAGTTTCGGAGATGTGACAAGTGAGCTGAAAAGGGAAGCTGAACAAATAGGACTATCTTGCTTCTCTTGGGAAGAATTTTCTTCGATGGTTAGTCTGAGTTCCTATTAAAGTAGTTAATAGTTATTGAGTACCTAAATAATTATTCATTACAATTATAATTACATTATTATAGTTGTTCTGACATGCAGAATGCTTTATTTGAACAGGAGAAAGGAAACTATGAACTTCCCAAGAAACAAAAGGATGAAATTTGTACAATCATGTATACCAGTGGAACAACCGGAGATCCAAAGGGTGTGATAATCACAAACAGGGCTATCATAGCCGGTGTTATGACCACAGAACACCTTCTGAAAGTGACAGACAAAGTGGTAAATCTCTCTATCATTTTTATGGATACGCATCAAATTGGGCTTCCCTGTTACGTCCAGGATACTTTTACTGCTGTTCTTAAATTCTGTGTTCATAGTTCAGAGCTTACTTTTGCATAAAACATATTTAGTGATCAAGAGCTAGTGAAAAATTGATCATGGTTTGTTAATCGATGATTATAGCTTTCTCTAATTTATGTGATGTTGACATGATAATCCTCATATTTATTCAGGTGGCTGAAGATGATTCATACTTTTCCTATCTTCCACTAGCTCACATATTTGATCAAGTAATTGAGAACTACTGCATCTCTAAAGGGGCCTCCATTGGATTCTGGCAAGGGGTATATAGTACATTTTGCAAGTCAAATAATTCTGTGAAGTCTGTTCTTTGATCAGCTAAACTTTCTTAACAGGACATTAGGTACCTGATGGAGGATGTGCAAGTGATGAAACCAACAGTATTTTGTGGTGTTCCGCGAGTTTATGATCGTATATACACAGGTTTAATGCAAACCAAAATAATTGTTGGTCTAAATTCCAACCACATTTTGTGCTTAGTCATAATTTGGAATTTCATGAATTGAAGGTATTAACCAGAAAATTCAGTCTGGAGGGATGGTAGCCAAACACCTTTTTCAGTATGCCTACAACTAGTAAGTAATACAAGATTGAATAAACATCTACTATTTAATCCCTTTCATGTTTAAAGTTCAAGTATAATTAAAACCGTCATGTCATCAGCAAACTTGGCAATTTAAGGAAAGGGTTCAAACAGCATGAAGCATCACCATTTTTCGACAAAATAGTTTTCAGCAAAGTAGGTGCACACTTCAAGATCTCTATTCTCATTTTTGTTTCCTTTATTAGCATATCTCTGAAATATTTTGATCATTGCTGGTATAGATTAAGGAAGGGCTTGGAGGCCATATACGCCTCTTGCTATCTGGCGCAGCACCTTTACCAAGACATATCGAAGAGTTCATGCGAGTTACCAGCTGCAGCGTGCTCGTACAAGGATATGGTAAGAGTTTCTGGGTCTGTGTGGCAACCGCGTACATCAGAACCATATTAGCCAGTTCAGTTCTTCAGTCATGACAGCTCAGTTGTTATGGATGACAACCACTCAATGCTTCTTGAACTGTCCAAATTCATCATTAGTACTCTCATATCCTTAACTGAAGTCTATAATCTTACTGGTCTAATCCTGAGAAGCAAGAAATCTTTGTTCTTGGTATGCAGGGCTCACTGAGAGTTGTGCAGGATGCTTCACGTCAATTGCCAATATTTTCTCAATGATTGGAACAGTTGGCCCTCCTGTGACGACGATCGAGGCACGATTGGAGTCCATTCCTGAAATGGGTTACGACGCGCTCTCGGACGTGCCCCGAGGTGAGATATGCTTGAGGGGCCATACCTTGTTCTCTGGGTACTACAAGCGCCCTGACCTCACTGAAGAAGTGTTCTCAGATGGTTGGTTCCATACAGGTGCAGTCTTTCTCCCTTCATTTCTAGCTTACTGAATGATTGGCAAGTGAAGATGAATTGCCAGAAATTTGCAATTCACCTTATGCATGTAGGCGACATCGGAGAGTGGCAACCTGATGGCACGATGAAGATTATCGACAGAAAGAAGAACATCTTCAAGCTGTCCCAGGGGGAGTATGTAGCAGTGGAGGTCCTGGAAAGTGCATACATGCAGTCTCCTCTCGTCACATCGGTATGACAATTGAGACAGACAGACTAAGTCAAAATGCATGAAGACGTAATTTGTGTCCAGAGATTTAACTTACCTAGACACTCCTCTTTGAATCAGGTTTGGGTATATGGGAACAGCTTCGAGAACTTCCTTGTTGCTGTGGTTGTCCCTGAGAAGCAAGCTCTTGAGGATTGGGCTGCACTGAACAAGAAGACTGGTGACTTTGCAGAGCTTTGCAATGATCCAAAAGCAAGGAGGTACATCCAGGATGAGCTGAACAAAAATGGTCAGAAGTTCGGGGTATGTCGATAAAATGATGCGAGAAAACAGAGCAAATGATAAATTTGTGTTTCATTTTCGTGGTTCATGAGCAATGCATGAGACCAAAAACTTGTCAATCTTGTGCAATGCAGTTGAAAGGCTTTGAGATGCTGAAAGCAGTTCACCTGGAGCCAGTGCCATTCAGCATAGAGAAGGACTTGATCACTCCAACTTTTAAGCTCAAGAGGCCCCAGCTGCTCAAATATTACAAGGTCTTTGCTTGGCATTGTTCTTCTAATTTCTGTTAGGAATGCAATCATGTATACATGTGCATAGTTTTATTCATACAAAGAACAAATTTTCTGCAGGATTGCATTGATCAGCTGTACAAGGATGTCAAGGTGGGAACTACACACTGATGGTGAAACATCACCAAGTGGTTATGAACCTTGTGATTCTTCAGGAAGAAGCATGTAAATATAAATAATCAAATTTCTAGAGTTAAGACCTGTATGTCATGTTCCAAATTGCCTATGGCTACTTTCAGACGAAAAGGTAAAAAAATTTGATGTAATAGACTCACTGCATTAACGCTTCAAACTCGATTTTAAACTATTCCCACCAAAAAGAAAAGCTAACTACAAATAGGTAGATGGAATGAGAAAACTTTCTATCAGAAAATCATTATTAGCATTCTCCTTTATTGGATCGTAGAGGCGCCCTTGATGCAGTTTTCATTCAACATAAAATGCGACTAGAATGAGAAATACTAACTTTATGGGTTCACACTAAGCAATACATCTATCTATTATATTATTAAAACGATAGAAAAAGAAATAACCATGTTTACTCTCAAGACTAGAAATTACCATATCGGAGTAAAAAGAAAAGGATCTACAACATCAATTTTATATTTTTTCCAGATATAACGGTGCAGATTGATTACCTGATAAAAATCCAAATACGATCTGCATACACATGTATTAACTTCCTATTAGATGTGAGGGAAAAAACGGCATGTTTTTTTTGCCTGCTGCTTATAGCTTTGTTTGGCTGCGGCTTATAACTTTTAGGCTGTTTATACGAGAGATTACAGAGTAACAGAAACTTACGTGTGGTTTTTGCCAATATAAATAAAGTCGGTACAATATATAATATAATTAAATAATAGACCTTATCTTAAACTTCTTGTAACGCCCCCGTTTCCAGGGGCGCGTACGGACACGGCATTCCGCAACTATTCACGCATGAACAGTTATGGAACGTCGCGCAAGAGTATACCATTGCATGCTTACAACAAAAGTCCAGCATATATTTCACATACGGATTAACATCCATTTTTTTTAGCAGCGGGGCGTGCAAGCCCAAAGTATACTTACATTACAAAAACTCCAAGATCCGCTTGAGCGCGGCCAAGACCTAAAGCCACGGGTCCTCGTCGAAGAAGCGATCCTCAGGGGTATCTTGACGGGGAAACCTTCATCTTTGTCTTGATCCTCTAAAGAGTGGATTAAGCAAGCCGTGAGCCAAACAACCGGCTCAGCAAGTCCCAAAAGGGACTCTATTTTACTACATGCACGGATTTACAAAGGAAGGGAGTATATTTGGTTTATTACATTTGGTGGATGCAGTTTTATTTGCAAACATTTTATAAAATGGACCCAAAACTACTACTCAAGATCTCAGGGGTTTTCCACGAAGAGTTCATTAACCAACTGGTCAAGTTAAAACATGTACAAAACTACTTAAGCTTTGTTGCTGGAATCACCCAAGTGACACAACTCCAATAACCGGGAGCACGGCGTATTCGAATACCATTTATTTGACTTTGCAGAGTTTGCTCAGCTTTACCCACACGATCCCTTAACTCCCGCGACAGAGTTAAGAAAGCCAGGTCGTTTCACTGCTCAACTCTTTATATAGGCTCTACCCAGTAGAATTCACTCGGGTCTGGCTCTCACACACACACACAAGAGAAGACAAATGTCCGCTTCGAGTGAACTCTACCGTTGTTAGGCACCCGCAGCGCGGCTTACCTAACCTCACTGCTTAACCTCGTCCTCCGCCACACCTGTAGAGTTTCAATCGAGTTGAGCAGCTACTAGACCAGTGTTGACAAGTCAACTCCTGTGGTTGAGCGATCACTGTGACATTTGCTCAACATAAGGGTTTCAGTCCTTATATTTTCGCATGGTCCGCAACCTCACCAGGCCCACGACCCAACCTAGGGTAAGCGGTGGGCGAAAACCGTCTTGCGGCGCACCACAACCCCACTTACCCTAACTTCGATCCTAGGGTAAGAGATGGGAGAAAACCGTCTTGCGGCGCACCACAACCCCCTTACCCTACCTTGTGCACGCAGGCACTCTCCGCTCTAAGATACGGTGTCCCATACAACCCTACCTTAGAGTCGGGTTTGCAAAATTCTATTGGCCCGCAGCCACAACCTTATTAGTACAAGACTTTGCATGATAATAATAACTTACAGTTATCTAGATTAACAGATAATTATTTCTAGGGTTTCAAAGGTATGGCTACGAATTAAACAGGGCATTTAGCGGTGGTAGGTCTAGCTATATCATATGTCATTCTAAATATTTTATTTTATTTTTGAACTAACATTTCAGAATTAGCTCAATGCAAATAGCATAATACTATAATTAAATCACATGGGTTGCAACATGATCAAAGGATTTGGGACTTGCCGTCAATCCGGACTATTTCAGCTAGCTCGAACGAAGAACCTTCTGGCACCTGAGATTGCACCTGGGCTTCCGGGATCTCTGTCACTAGCGCAAACAAATAAAATAATTAAATCCAGCTTGCAACTAATCAAGCGAGGAAAAATTAAACTAATTAAAAAGGAGTAAAATGCATAAATCTCCAAATGAGGAATTTTAGGAATTTATTTGGGTCCAGAATATTATTTGGAGCAAAGTGGTGAAATTTGGGAATTTTTGGGATTTTCTGTGATTTTCTAGGATTTATTTGGATTTTTCTGGATTTTAGAAATTGGAAAAGTCTCTGGAAAATCGGTGAGCGATTGCTCGGGCGGCCCGGTGCTCTGGCGTGGCACGGCATTTGTGCGGCTGCAGCGGCCGAAGGCCATGCCCACGGCGGCGGCGCGCGCGCCCGCGGCGCACTGCGCAGCGCTTCGGCGATGGAGCAGGCCGACTCGGCCCACTCCCACGCGCGCTCACGCGGCTCGGATGAGCGACGCGTGGCTCGGTGGACGACCGGATGGGGAGAAACGAAGCGGTACGGGGAGGGGATCCGACGGACGAGGGGCGGTGTGGTTACGATCATCGGACGGCGGCGAAACGGGGACAGGGGCGAAGCGGTACGGTTGAATCGGGCGGCCTCCGTTAAATGACGTTGGGCGGGATGGACGGAGGGGAGGAGGCCACGTCGCGGGGGAGGAGTCGTCTTCCTCCTCCAACCGCTACAGTAACCCCGCGGCGAGGTTACGGTGGCGACGGCGGCCTGGGCGCCAGGGGGCTCGTCGGCGACCACCGAGGGCACCGGCGGGTGCGGCTTCGAGAGGGGAACCCATTTTGGGGACTTAGAGGGTGAGGGAAACAACGGGGAGAGTGGGAGGGAGAAGGGAGCGGTTCGGCCATTTGGCGGTGGGGAAGGTCACTGGCGGCGAGAGGGCCCAAACGGCTGCAAATACACAGTAAGGGGAGGGGGAAGCTTACAATGGCGGTGGCGGTTTGGGTGGAGAAGCTTCTGAGAGTGCTGGCCACGGAGAGGGGTGGCGGCCGGAAGGGGGTCTCGACGGCAGCGTTCCACGGGGCTTCACCTGTCCAGAGGAGGGCGGCAAAGGGGTTAGGGGAGGGTGAAGGTGTTCCAGGCAAGCGAAATTGAGAAATGGGAGGGGGAAGAGGGAGATTGGTTCCCGGGGGCCACCGGCGCAGGGAACGACGAAGGCGGAGCCACGGGCAGCGGGGCTCCAATCGGCGGCTGGGAGTAGTGGGAAGGGAATGGGGGTGCTGAGGATGCTCGGGAAGCAAAGGAGAGGGAGGGAGCCGGAAGGGGGTTTTTAAACCCGAGCGGGGGAGGGGTCCTTCGGGGAGAAGGCAACGGGCGGGGCGCTGGGTCAACAGGAGTGACGGGGGGCTGTTGAGGCGTCTCCTCCGCGAGATGGGGCGGTGACGGGGCTCTGCACAGTGATAATGGCGACGGGACGGGAGAGGGGGCAGGTGATCTGCGGCAAAGCAGGGAGCGTCCGCGCGCGGGAGACGGGGACTGCCAGGTGGGGACGGGCGCAGAGGCGGGGCGACGCGTGGCGCAGGAGCGCCCACGATTTCGGACCGAGGCGGTCGGGGCGACGCGAGCGCGGGGAGGATCCGAGCGGGCTGTCGCCGCGCGCGTGGGCGGAGGCGGAGGCGGAGCGACGCAGCGCGGCGCACGCGCGAGGGAGGAGGCGGGAGCACGGGAGGCGCCAGCGGGGAAAAGGAGGGGAAGGCGCTGGGGCGCGGGAGAAAGAGGGAGGCGGGAAAGAGCAAATGCGCCAAGCAAAGGAGAAAACGGAAAGGCCGAAAGAGGAAGGCGGATTCCGGGGAGAACTTTCCCGAAAGGGAAAGTTTTCGAATTTCACTCAAAAACCCAGCAAAAATAAAGAAAAATTTTTGGTTTGAATTTTTAGGGGCTTTTCAAATACGCTTCGTTTAAAAGTTAGTTACTATAGAAAAGCCAAAAATTAAAGCAAAAAACTAAAAAAAGAACAAGGCCAAAAAGCACGGACTCGCTTGCCAACCTAGAACGGCATCCATGGTGCACCAAACGACATCATCGTGGAGGTCTGTCACCGATCGGCCTCGCGCTGAAGCCGCTGATGTACCTTAAACATCGTCGACTTTACGGATGTCACCGAATTCCAAATTCTACTAGTACTATCGACCTGCGTTGATATTTACAATCATACTAAAAAACTACTTCAATTGAAAGTTCAGATCGGATGCCTATACCAGAGTCACCGGCCTTAAGCAAGATCTCCTGCGTTAGATCATACAGCTAGTAAGTGTACAGTTAAACTTAATTAAGAGACACGTGGCATACTACCATTGGACCTGCACATAACATTATGTAGGGCACCCTGCATCTGAGCCGAACTCGACGATGCAGGGTTCCTGCACATTGTTACGTGCGGGGCCAATGGTGGTATGCCACGAGTGCAATCAATTAATTAGTTAGTTTACCAAATTAAGTACTAAAGTTAATTACACTGTTTATCCGATACCACCCTCCTCATCTGAATTATCTCTCCTCTCTCTCTCTCTCCTCAAATACCGATTCACGACTTCTGTTTGAAGATGAAATCCAGATTTCTTTGACTTCTTCCATCGAAGCCTATGCCCAAGTCTATGGCAACCTCGACTGATCTTTTGCTCCATCAATTTGAAGACATGTGCAGCTATACAAAACTCCTGATTTACCATGGTGATCTGATGAAGTGATGAATGGCTTGCCCAGCAGCTACTCTAAAGTTCACTCATTCGATTCTTGTTAGAGATATTTGTCAAGGTTGGCTTCCCGTGAGTCCTCCAGCTGATGTACCTTAAACCTCATCGACTTTATGGATGTCACCGAAATCCAAATACTACTAGTACTATCGACCTGCAATGATCTTTACAGCCATACTAAAAAACCACTTCAATTGAAAGTTCAGATCGGATGCCTATGCCAGAGTCACCGGCCTTAAGCAAGATCTCCTGCGTTAAATCACATAGGTAGTAAGTGTATAGTTAAGCTTAATTAAGAGACATGTAGCATACTACCATTGGACCTACACATAACATTATGTGGGGCACCTTGCAACTGAGCCGAGCTCCAAGTGGTCTATGTGCATCTTTGCCCTACATAATGACCAATTGACCATGTAACATAATGACCAATTGACCATGTACAAGGAGGAAGCTGCGACGACGGAGCTGGGAAACGGGGCCACGGCCAAGCTCTCGATTGTGGTAAGAAAATGTCATTTATGTATGATTATGGAACATGTTTATATCTTCATGCATGTGATACATTATGTAAGGTTGTAGATTTACAGCCAAGAAAAATCTGTTTTACTAACTCTCCATGCATGCATATCTAGATATTTTGGTGATGTCACATTATAGCGGAGAGGATTAGTCAGATATCCTAGATATCGGAAAATCTATCGTGCTATTATGTGCGCTATAGTGCTAGAACGCGCCACTTCTCCATGGCTCGTTGCTGGTGTGGAGACGTCAGATTTAGCCGCGGGACTCGCTTGCTTCTTCCTCCTCCCGCGTGATGGTGCCTCCCACCTTCTTCCTCCCACGCATCTGTCCACCTCTACGCAGCTGAGTCTGGTTCTTCTCTCTTCCTTCGCTCGCCACGGTAGCGATCACAGCTTTCGGGCGACGATGGTGAGGAATTGGGGTGAGGGTTAGGGTTCACCAGAGTTAAGGGTTCACTGGTGCCCTCCAGTTGCAAAGGAAGGCCGGGGAGAGGCGGCGGCCTGACAGTAGGCGGCGGTGTGGTAGCCAGTGTTGGGTTCTCTTTTCTGTGCTTGGGGTTTCTGGATCTGAGAGAGAGAGAGGAGAGGGAGTGGGTACTAACCATCCGACGGCGTGGAGGAGGAGGTGGCCATCTCGCGTTCGCTCGGTGAAGTCTGCGCGCACGGCGGCGGTCGGGAAGAAGGAAGACGACGGTGGCGGCGGAGATCCGATGAAGGAGACCGGTGGTGCTTCCGTCGCCGCGCCCCTCTTCCGGATCGGGTCTAGGGTTTGTCGGTGGGGTGACGGCGCGCGGTCAACCTCGTGATGCGAGCCGCCCGCCCCACTCTGTTTATATGGCGCGCGACAGGCCCACCACCAAGCGGGTGGCGCCCGATCGAGCGCTGATCAAGGGTGGGCTTTGACCGTTGGGCCAAAGCCCGAGATCACTCTAACATTCTCCCCTTGATCTCAAACTATACTTTATCTTTTAATTACTTTTGACTTTACACATTCCATCACAGATTAGTGCATAGAACATGTCTCATCGTCACGGTCAATCGCCGATAGATTCAATGACTACAATACACCTCTCTGCTCAAATAGTTACTTTAATCTTTTGGGCCATCTTTTAGTCCAGAATCATAGGCTTTCCCTTAAACCCATGCCGGCTACATGTTCTCTGAACACGTTGGGTGGTAAGCCTTTAGTAAGCGGATCCGCTAACATCTTTGCGGTACTTATATGCTCTAGACTTATAATTTGATCCCGAACTTTATCTTTCACAACATAGTACTTTATGTCAATGTGTTTGGCAGCACCACTTGACTTATTGTTGTGGGCATACGTTACTGCGGGTTCATTATCGCAGTACAACTTAAGTGGTCTATTGATGTCGTCAACCACTTTTAAACCGGGTAGGAACTTCTTTAGCCGTTCACCGCCCGTAGCCTCATAACATGCTACAAACTCGGCATACATTGTGGACGATGTAGTGACATTTGCTTTGAGCTTTTCCACGATATAGCTCCTCCAATGAGAGTGAATACATATCCGGATGTAGACTTTCTATCATCTCCGCAAAATCGAATCAGTATACCCCACTATATGGAGTAAATCGATCTTACGTATGTCATCATGAGGCCTTCGTTCCTTGCAAATAACGCAAGACTTTCTTTATCAATTTCAATGTTCTATTCGAGATTGCTCGAATCGCCAAGTAACCGGTAACAAATGCTAAGTCGGGCGTGTGCACACTTGAGCATACTATAAGCTTCCGACAATGAAGCATATGGAACCGCTTTCATTTGATCGATCTCATACTGGTTCCTGGGGCATTGAAAATCCCCATATCTGTCGCCCTTGACTATAGGTGCAGGTGAAGGACTACATTTATGCATACCAAATTTCTTTAAGACTTTCTCTATGTATGCCTTTTGTGACAGTCCCAATACCCCTTTGTTTCTATCTCGGTGAATTTCGATCCCTAGAACGAATGAAGCTTCACCAAGATCTTTCATATCAAAGTTTGAGGACAAAAACTTCTTTGTCTCCAGTAGCAGACTAACATTACTACTAGCTAGCAAGATATCATCCACATACAGGATTAGGAAGATAAACTTCCCATCTTTAAACTTTGCATAAACACAACTGTCCTCAACATTCTCTTTAAACCCAAATTTTCTTATTGTACTGTCAAACTTCAAGTACCACTGTCTTGAAGCTTGCTTTAACCCATAAATCGATTTCTTTAGGCGGCATCCCATTCTTTCATTTCCTTCCACGACAAAACCTTTCGGTTGTGCCATGTAAACATTTTCCTCCAAATCCCCATTAAGAAATGTCGTCTTTACATCCATCGATGTAACTCTAAATCATAATGTGCTACTAATGCCATTATGATTCGAAGAATCTTTACATGAGACGGAGAAAATGTCTCATTGTAATCAATCCCTTCACTTTGCGTAAAGCCTTTGCCACAAGTTGCGCTTTGTATCTTTCTATATTCCCTTGGGAGTCAAGCTTTGTCTTGTAGACCCATTTACAGCCTACTGTTTTGGCTCCTTTAGGAATAATTTCCAAGTCCCAGACTTTATTAGTCTTCATGGACCTCATTTCCTCTTCCATGGCCTCAAGCCATTTTGAGGAATTTCCGCTTCTCATGGCATCTTCAAATGAGGTGGGATCATCCTCCATTTGATATTCCTCTGTATGATAAATCTGATAATCATCAGAAATAGCTGATATTCTTACTCTTTGAGACCTCCTCGGGGCCTCCTCATTTGGTACATCTACTGTTTGAGGCTGCTGTTGCTCCCCCTCATCTGTGGCAATAGGTTCTATAGGATCCTGAAAAACAGGTTCCTCATTATCGTTCATTGTTGCCACAGGAGGAACAATAACAGGTGCTGGCACCACAGTGTCTTGCACCGTTGGTGCAGCGACAGCAGGTAGTGTGAAGAATGACTCTTGAATCATCGGAGTGGGCGCATACACCCGCTTCTCTTCAAGGTCAATCTCTCGAGCTACCATGCTTCCCCTCATCATTTCATCCTCTAAGAAGACAGCGTGTCTCGTTTCTACAAACTTTGTATATCCATGCGGACAAGAGAAACGATAACCTTTTGACTTTTCGGGTAGCCAATGAAATGGCAACTTACTGTTTTGGGATCAAGTTTCCCAAGGTTTGGGTTAAATACTTTAGCCTCAGCAGGACTCCCCCACACACGTAAGTGGTTTAGTGAGGGAACTCTTCCTGTCCACAACTCGCGGTGTTTTGGGCACCGACTTACTAGGCACTCTGTTGAGAATATGAATGGCGGTTTTCAACGCCTCCATCCATAAACTCAATGGGAGTGTGGAGTAGCTCATCATACTTCGCACCATATCCATCAGGGTACGATTGCGTCTTTCAGTTACTCCATTTTTTGAGGTTCGCCGGCATAGAATCTTTGGGCCACTATTCTATTTTCCTGTAAAAACCTCGCAAAGGTCCAGAACTTGTCCATATGGGGTATGTCGATCGTAGTACTCCCCACGATCGATCGGACTATCTTAATCTTTAAATCGTGTTGGTTTTCAATTTCAGCCTTAAATATCTTGAATTTATCCAAGGCTTCATTTCTTTCTTTGATTGGATAAATATATCCATAACGGAGTAATCATCGTGAATGTTATGAACGAGTCATATCCATCCACACTTTTCACGGGAAAAGGACCACAAATATCTGTGTGAATAATTTGTAGAACTCCGTGCTTCTTTTAGCGTCTTTCTTTATTTTCTTTACATATTTTCCTTTAATGCATTCTCTGCATTGTTCTAAGTCCGAGAACTCTAATGGAGGAAGAATATCATTCTTTACTAGTCTTTCTATTCTCCCCTCGAAATATGGCCTAAACAGCGGTGCCATAATTTCGACGACTCATCTAGAGTTCTCTTTCGTTTCTGTTTACATTCGTAGAGACGAGATTCAATCACTTTCTCGCATAACGTTCTCATTATCGCATACGACATTCACATCATCACACAATGATAACAAATAAAGCTCATTCTGTAATATGGCAATACCAACACATTCTTTATTAAACATTATTTCGCATTTGCCATTTCCAAAATTGCAATCATAACCATCTTTGTCCAAATTTGACACACTAATCAAATTCCTCTGTAAAGAGGGTACAAAAGGACATCTCTAAGTAAAAGAGTGGAGCCATTAGCTAATTCTAATGAAAGATCGCCAACGGCTTCAACTTCACTTCGACTCCATTTGCAACTTTAATGCATCTTTCTTTTCTTTGCGTAGTCCTCGTCGAACGGAATCCTCAGAATGAATTAGCAACATGAACAGTTGCTCTCGAGTCAATCCACCAAGTGGATTTGAATATTTCACATACAGCATTCATTAATAAAGGTAATAATGTTCTCACCTTTCTTTGCCATTATCATCTTTAAATAATCGTGACAGTTCTTCTTGTAGTGTCCTGTCTTCTTGCTGATGAAGACACCGGTCTTTGTCTACTGACAAATTTATTCTGTTGAGGCTGATGACAGAGGCTTTTCCCTTGTTCTTTGAGAAGGGGTTACTGTTGTAATTCTTTTTCTTGTTATCCTTCACATAGTTGATAGAACCACCATGTGAGGATTTGATTCTTTCCTCCTCTTGCACGCACATAGCTATGCACTTTTCCATGTCCTATTTCTCGGGCTGCATATTATAGTTGACAACAAAAGTGTCAAACTCTTTTGGCAAAGAAGCAAAAACCAAATGAATAAGGAACTCATCCTTGAGAGCCAAATCCATCGGTTTAAGTTTAGATGCCAAGTTGCTCATTCTAAGAATGTGCTCTCTTATGCCATTGCCACGCTGAATACCTTTCATTGCACCGCTTAATCAGTGTGTAGCATAAGTCTTTGAAGAGCCGTGAACCGACTCTTTATTTTATCAAGGTATTCATGTGACAAGTGTCACACTCTGCAATTGAGCCTAGAATCGCAGCTCAATTGTGTTCTTTATCACAGACCATACATTTCTTGTTGGTGTGGTCCATTTCTTATGATCAAGGTCATAAGACATCCGTAGGGAGCATGATCCTCTGTCTTTTCGCCATGCGGTGTCATCCTCATTCTGTTCCCTCACCGCGCCAAAGGCTCGGTGGGACGTCTTGTAGTGAGGACCAGTCCACCTCGGCTAAGATAAACGCTAAGTCTATCTTTTCTTCCACTCTCCATAATTATCACCTTTGAGAGTGGGGATTTCTCTAATACAACTCATCAAGTTGTATCCTCTGAAAAATATTTCAAATACAAAGTGAGAACGTAACATCAAAATTATATGCCTTATTTCCAACGTTGGTCAAAAATACGACATACAATTTAAAAACAATTCTATCATACATTAAATCTACATCACCGTTGGCGAAATAGAAATAATACATAAAATCATCATTAAAAATTTATAATATCATTATTAACAACGTTGGTCGAAAATAACAATATCATAAATCTCGGAAATTTTATCTATTTTTCCAAAATTAAATTCTCCGTTGGTTCGAATTTAATAATGAAAAATCAATCAACATTAACTTTTGCAGAGGAAACTGTAATTATTCTAAAATAATTCATATTTCAGAAGCATTATTCTGTACACTTTTAATCTCTGAAAAATTAACACGTTGGTGCAAAATTTTCCAGAAATTTAATTCAAATTTCAATCAAATTCAATCATTAATGCTTCTGAAAATAACAATAAAATCATTTAACAAGAATTACTGTTCAAACGGCCATTTGGCCCATTCTTTCGGCCGCAGCCCAGGCGTGCTGGCCCAAAAGGCCACCTCATGCGCGCGGCCCACAAAAACGCGCTCAGCCCATCAGAAAATGGCCCGTAAAAGAATGGCCGTCCGATCTGATCGGACGGCCGAACCCGTGCGCAGGCAAAACAAAGGGCACCCTTGCTCCACCCGCAAAAAACGAACGGCGACGGCGGCAGCAGTCCGCGGGCACAAGGCGGAGCGGCGGGGAGGCAAGACGGCGGCGGCAAGCGGCGCCGCGCGGAGGCGCGGCGCGCGGCGGTGCTACGCGGGCGGAGCGCGCGCGGCTGCTGCGAGCGCACCGGCAGCGCGCGCAAGCGCGGGCGCTCACGCGATGGCGCACATGCGACGCGCGCGCAGGCACGACCGGCGCGCCACTCGTGGTGGCGAGCAGCGCCCTAGCCCGGCTGCGGGGACGCGGCGGCCGCGCGCGCGCGCGACGGAGCGGCGCACGCGCGCGCGCTGGGCGAAGCGGCGGACCGAGCGCGCGCGATGGCGATGGCGGCTGCCGCGCGCGCGCTGAGAGGCGCCGACGGTCAGCGCCATCAAGAGGCGGCGGACCGCCCCAGCGCGCCCAACCGGTAAGTCCCGCTCTGATACCATTGTTGGGTTCTCTTTTCTGTGCTTAGGGTTTCTGGATCTGAGAGAGAGAGAGAGAGAGAGAGGAGAGGGAGTGGGTACTAACCGTCCGACGGCGTGGAGGAGGAGGTGGCCATCTCGCGTTCGCTCGGTGAAGTCTGCACACGGGCAGCGACGGTCGGGGAAGAAGGAAGACGACGGTGGCGGCGGCGGAGATCCGATGAAGGAGACCGGTGGTGCTTCCCGTCGCTTCAGCGCCCCCTCTTCCAGATCGGGTCTAGGGTTTGTCGGTGGGGTGACGGCGGCGCGGTCAACCTCGTGATGCGAGCCGCCCGGCCCCCACCTCTGTTTATATGGCGCTGGCGACAGGGGCCCACCAGCCAAACGGGCTGGGCGCCCCCGATCAGGGCGCGGTCAAGGGGTGGGCTTTGGCCGTTGGGCCAAAGCCCTGAGATCACTCTAACAGCCAGCAGTCGGATCTGAGGAGGGCGGTGGGTGGCGGCGGAAGCAGCTGGCGGCATAGCATGGTGGTGTAAGGAATTTTAGGTTGGGTGGGGTTGGTGAGGCGGCAACAGGAAATGGGGGGCGGCACAGCTAGGCGGCATGGGCGCCACTGACCGCCGGTAGTGGAGGCAAGGGTGAGGGAGGGGGCGGAGGCACACAGAGCTTGTGAAGAAACAAAATGGCAGCGGTGGTGGAGGAGCGCCAGAGATGAAGGAGATGGAGAGGGAGCGCTCGCTGTGATCACAGTGGAGGAAGAAGACGGCGGCAGTGTGCAGTGACAGAGGGAGCGAGATAAAGACGGGAAAGCGAGACGGAGTGCGCGCGCATGGGGGCTGGGTGCACAATTAGACTATCAAGTACCCAACATTACGGTAGCCACACCACTTAGAAATATAAAAGATATATAATTCTACTCAAGACGAAAAGGAATCAAAAGACTAGGCCGATATTCAAGATGGAAGCGCCGACCTGAGTGACACGCACACCAAAGTGGCTCGCCGAGTAAGTTGATTCATTGACATCGATAGTACGTCATTCAGGGATCACTCTCTAGGTCGACTCTATGCGTGAAGATGTAACACCCCAGTTTAACTAAAGTCCAGAATATCACCCACAACTATCATCGCTACTAATTTAAACTATTAACCAAGCATCATCAATAACTAGGCTTCAGTTATAATCATTCAACATAATAATAAACAAAAATTTCAGCAAAACGGTAAACAATAAATTGAACTTAAGATGAACTAATGAATCACTAAGATAAATCAATTATAAAGTAAACCAATGAACACATCAAGTAGCAACATTATGAACTATAAAGAATTAAAAAACCATCAATCATCTAATTATTGCTTCAATAGTACTAACACGCTCGTGCACTGGCGTTGCTGGCGTGCATGCAAGCTCATGGGTAAGCCGAGTTACGCGGCAGGCAGCTGACCAGCAACACGAGCAATTTCCTAGCGTGCGTGTGTGAAGCAATCGCGCGGCGAGCTACTGGCGATGAAAAAACAATTGCTGGCGCATGGCAAAGCTACCAGCGACTTGCACTACGCTGGCGATGGCGGCTTAGCGGCTACCTAGTGCACATGCACGGCAACAGCCAACCAATACGCAGACGATGGTAGCTAGGGTTTTGGGCCTTCCTCTCCTCCACGTTACCTTATATCACGATATGAGATCGACTTGATTTCCAACTTCCCTGTTGTTAGATGAGTTTTTGTACAAATATGCTAAGTCAAAATAAATACAGAGATACATGTTTGGGAAAAAAACTGTGATATGTATACATGCTACGCAAGATTTAATTTATTTAAGACCGGGTAATGAAACAGCACGTGAGCTAGTCTTCAATCTGGCAGTACATGGTTGACGTGTTGCACCTTGTATGGCTGCATGCCACTGACCGACCATGAAGTATATGCGCCAATATCATCCTCTGAGTTCATGAGTCTTCGACCACGTTGAGACGACCACACCTGCTCAACCACGATTGCTTCGACAACGTATTACGACCACGTTGTGTCAACCACACCTACTTGACCATAGTCACTTTGACCACATATTACAACTACGTTGTGTTGACCACGTTGTGACGGCCACGTTGTATCTTCCATGACTCGTTGACCACATTATATCGACCACGGCTCATCAACCACGTTGCTTTTACTGCAACTCAGGTTGTACTGCTCACATAGAGTCGGTACATTCGATATTCGACCAATCGCTATTTCGATCACGTTGGTCTGACCATATTGTTCTCTTCAATCGTTACTTGGACGCCTCAACCACAAATCCTCGATCATGCGAGTCCTTGAAGCACTGGTTGAATACTTAAGCTTGCTTCACTGAACGGTTCACTGTGTCTTATGACCAACTTACTATAGTCCGGAGGATCTCTGACTCCAAGGGTGCAGACTGGTCTCCGACTCCTACATGAACTCGAGCACACATGTACTCGAATACCATCAACAACAAGATTAGTCCCAACATGATCTATGGTCTAGTGCAACCGGTTGTTGCGCTGTGCCTCGTTTGGTCGCAAGTCCCCAGCTGATCGCAAGGCACGTGATCAATATATGGCAGCTTATGCACCAAGATGGAAGGAAAAGATTAGTTCTAGATGTATCATCTTCGCAATGGAAAGATGATTGCACCATATCTCCATCTGATGGAAGTAAGTCTCAACAAATATTTTTGATATGAAAAGCAGAGGTCTAGAAGGTAAGAAATTAGTTATCGATCAGGAATGTGATCTCAAAATTAATGGCACGATTGGCACCATGTGGGAGCCGCGTACATTACCTATGACCTGTGCTCATGCCTATAAAAGGAGGACACAGAGGGTGACGAACGGGCGAGACTCCCCTTTGCACCCACCAGGGGGGAAGACACACCTGATGACACTCGTTTGCACCCAAGCGCATAAGAAGAAACACAAGAAGATGAATGCAAGAAAGACATATCCCATCAGCATACATCTAAAAAGAAGACACACGTAGAAAGGATACGCACACGGAAGGGGAAAAAAGGCCAGGGAATAGAAGAAGCAATCTGTACTAGCCCATCTCAAGCCATGGTGTACTATACTCAAGATGGCAAAGAACCCCCAATGTTCTCTTTCTCTTTTATCTAGCTAGCTTGCATGCTAACAAATGGCAGCAGTGATGGGAATGTCACCAAATGCCTATGGCCACTACTGGTAATGTCGCCGATTAGATGCGCTGAAGTTCGCAGTGGTACAACTGCTGCCATGATGTTGAGACTGTTAAGATGAAGTCTTTCCGCTCCTACGTGGCGTGCGCCCTAGCCAAGCTATGCGGCCACGATGATCCATCAGGTTATGTATGTGCGTACCCCCAATCTGATGATAGCTCCTCAAGACGAGGCAAATGGCACTGCTTGTAGACCCTCTCAATGCCTGAAACATGCAACATTACTAATTGTCGTTGCAATTCAATGAGGATGGTCGGCCCTTGCGATCTTGACGTTTTCCTGTTGAGTGCCTTCACTACGTCGGAGTTGTTACAGGTGTCTACTACAGTTCCCATCATGGTCCCCTACGACTATTATTGATATGCAGTCCCTTACAATCGCTCGCTGGACTCAGACATCGCTAACCACTCGCCATGCTTGAACATCACCAAAACATCACTGATACGTGGGCATCTTCGACCGCCTTTGATACGCGGTCATCTCCAATCGCTAACTATGCATGGATGCTTTTGACTACATGTGATACCCAGGTGCTTTCGACCACCTTCAATACTCAGGCTTCTCCGATCGCCTGTGATACTCGGGCATTTTTGACCACCTTCGATACTTAGACATCTTCGACCACATGTCAAATTCTAATGCCTCCGACTGCTTGTCAAAGTTGAATGTCTCCAACCGCTTGTCGAACTCGGGCGCCTCCGACCGCTCGTCGTATTTTTACATCCCCGATTGACTTTGATACTCGGTCGTTCATGACTTGTAGGATCGATCACTGCAATCAAAGGGGGGTGAATGATTATTGCCGCTCGAACAACCAATCTATTCAATAGCTGTAGTCAATCACCTTGTTCAACTGCTTATCCCGATCACTTCGATCAACTTCGTCTGTTGTCGTAAGCTCTGGACCACCAACAATCAACAGCGCACTTCGAGTAACTTAAGAACCAGAATGATTCAAGACTATCTTTATTGCTAGAATTTTATGGATTTACAAAGTGCCCTCACAAGCACCCCTAAAAACCTTCTCAACGAAAGTCTTCTCAAAACCGCACTAAAAACTTTCTCCAAAAGCCACACATTAGCCCTTAGCCTCCCCTACTTTTATAGGCTAATGTCCAAACCGTGTCCGCCTCAAATATGAACACAAAACTCTATCTCTTCCTGAAATCAAGAGACCTGAAACCCTTCCTAACATGGGTTTTAATCAAATCTCTATCTCTTTCACGTTACGGACTCTATCCGTAACTCTCTCAATCTTCTCAATTATGGACTCCATCCACAACTCCTATCCCAATACATGACGAAGCCTCTAGGACAGCACCACCTGAATCTTCATCATGCATCATCACCACTCATGCCAAAGCCTCCTGGACCGCACTGCCTATAGCTTCATCACGAATGACCACATTTGATCTCCACGTTCTCTAGCATGAGTATGACCACCTCGCGTGACATCCACGATCGCTTGGATATCGGACTTCCTCATCCTAGTCCTAATCCTCCTCATCACCGACCATGATCGTCTCCACGTCCACCTGCGCATGCAAAGACCAAAGAAAATTTTTCCAGCACAAGTTCTTCACAATATGACCGACATCATCACACACAGTCAAAGCACACCCTCGTCTATCCATAGATAAGAACCAAAGCATCCACGACCACCAACCAAGTCATTCAATACCACACTTTCTATCGATATCCAGAAAGCACCCTCAGAATACTCATTACGACTGCTAGCACAATGAGTACTCGAAAACAACAAGTACTCAAAAATTACCATCACTCCACTCAAAACACTCCTGATCACCAGCCACTGAGTACCGAGTCCTTTTGACTACAACTACCAAGCCCTTCCAACTACCAAGTACCATGACCACCTGACCACCATGCACTAGCCAGTCATCCCGTTGGCCTAACACGAGTACTCGAAGTACTCGAAGATTGCAAGAATTAAAGCAATCATACCAACAAAGAAGTCTACAAGTACTGACCATGAGGCCTACAACAACCGATCACAAAGCCTTCAACTACCGATCGCAAGGTCTACGACAACCAACCGGAAAACCAAAGACAACGACAGCAAACCGTGAAGTCCATGACTATGACAACAGTTCGCAAAGTTTACGAGAATGACAACCAAACTATGAAGTCTACAACTATTGATCACAAAGTCTACGACTATCGACCGCAAAGTCTACGACTATCGACCGCAAAATCTACAACTATGAAAAACATTGTAGCTATGACCATGAAAGAGTAATGTAGCTATGACTAGTTCGCTGGTTGAGAACGAAGCTTACCGATTACATAGCATGGTCATTCTACCGTGGTCGAAAAGTCCATAGTTGAAGGTTGCCGTGGTCGAAGCCAGACATGGTCGTAGTAGGACATGGTTGAAGTCGAACGTGGTCAAAGCTGGACGTGGTCGAAGTTTGCTGATCAGACAAAGCCATCGGACCATCCAGCATAGAGCTACTTAGACCAATGATACAAGGCCGTTCGGACCACCAACTACCAAACGTGGTTGACGCCAGTCGTGGTCGAAAAGCTATGGTCGACATGCATTGAGTGACTGCCATGGTTGATCTGCCTTGAGTAACTGCCATGATTGATCTGCCTTGAGCGACTGCCATGGTCGTAATGCTGCCCTGAAAACTCTAGCAATACGAGTGCATCAACCAGAACCTTTACAAACGTAAATTCCATCGAAGCCAAAATGTCAATTATTCATCATCACTTTATTCACAACCATCCACATGGTCTAACATGACCACTTTCCATATTTAAGTGTATCTGACCACCTTTGATACTCAGTCGTTCACGATAGCTTGCCGTATTTGAGTGTCTCTAACCGCTCACCGTACTTGAGCGTCATCAACCACCTGCTGAACTCGGACACCACCAATTGACGTTGATGCTCAGAAGTCTTTGACCATGTGGCTACAATACTCTTTCGAGTACTCCTTATGACCATGATGCTACAATACTCCTCCAAGTACTCGTGACCACGAGGCTACAGTACTTCTATGAGGATGGCTTCTGACCATGGTGCTATAGTACACCTACGAGTACGGCTCATGACCATGGTTTTATAGTATTCTTCCAAGTACTGTTTACAACCATGATGCTATAGTACTCCTCCAAGTACACCTTACAGCCATGGTACTCCTACAAGTATGGCTTCTGACTATGGTGCTACAGTACTCCTCCGAGTACTCCTTACAACCATGAGGCTATAGTACTCTTCCGAGTACTCTCTAGGACCATGATGCTACCGTACTCCTCTAAGTACTCATTACGACCATGAGGCTACAGTACTCCTACAAGTATTGCTTCTGACCATGGTGCTACAGTACACCTACGAGTACGTCTCACGACAATGGTGCTACAATATTCTTCCAAGTACTCCTTACGACCATGAGGCTACAGTACTCCTATGAGTATGGTTGCCGACCATGATGCTACAGTACTCCCATGAGCATGGCTTTTGGCCATGAGGCTGCAGTACTCCTACGAGTATGGCTTCCAATCATGACCAATGGTCGATGACTTCTGACTTTTGACCATGGACAACTTCCGATGGCTTTCGACCATGATATCTTTCGACCATGGATAACTTTCGATGGCTTTCAACCATGGATGACTTCCGATGGCCTTCAACCATGATGGCTTTCGACCACGGACAACTTTTGATGGCTTTCGACCATGGATGACTTCTGGTGACTTTCGACCACGGATGACTTCCGATGGCTTTTGACCATGGATGACTTTCGATGGCTTTCGACCACCGACTACTTTCGATTACTGATGGTTTTTGGCTTTCGACCACCGACTACTTTTGATTACCGATGGTTTTCAGCTTTCGACCACCAACTACTTTCAATTGCCGATAGTTTCTGGCTCTCGACCACTGACTACTTTCGATTGCCGATGGTTTCTGGATCTTGACTACCAACTACTCCCGAATGTCGATGGCTTCTAACTTCCGAGGAGTCTTTCCCAACGATCACTTTTGACCATGTCGATATTGGACACTGGTGTTCTGCTCGACCTATAATTTAAGTTCCGTGTCATAGTAAGGATGGTTTGCCCTTACAACACATGAGTTCAGCTAAGTGCATCTGCACTGCAGTTGGGTCCTTTCCATCTGTTACTTTTAACCACTTCGACATCTGACCCAGGCATTCTGCTCTACTAGCCTCACCGCCCGAATTAAGTACGTCTACTACACTGATTCTACTATTATATCATCAAATCAGTCATGCTTGATGTGAATCATGCACACTTTTAACCACCTTATTTTTATGTGTCGTTTGATACCAACGAGGTCGAATAGCATAGGCAGGTGTGGCCGATGCAACGACTTCGCTATTAACGGTCCCATAGACTAATGAGGCTATGGATAATGCCAACGCCCACACCTGCATTAATCATTCATCACCTGCATGGAAAACGTGAAGCGAAGACTAAAGACGATGACCAATGCTCAACTTAATCGGAGGTATTCTGTGGGTTTACCCCATGGATGTAATTAAGTAGGAGCTTTCTAAGGCCCCAGAAACCAGGACATCACATCGCTTATGTCAGATCTGCTATGCAAAGCAGGCTATGGAGCATAATCATATAAAGAGAACTTGTAATTTTATTATTCTCAAATGAATTAATAAAATTCATGTTTCTCTATATTTTCTTATGTTTGTTTATTCTGTGTACTTTAGTACACTGGCACGCCTGCACCTTTATACCCATGGCAAGAAATCCGGGAGCGATTTCTCACATCAAACACCTGTATGACTCATTCCATGAAACAAAATCCTCCTCTAAAAAAATACAAGTATCCCATTTTCATGTATCCCATTATCGCTATTTACGCACAAGTCCTTGAAAGGGATATTTTTAGGATATTACATTCTACTTCCCTTAACAGAATTCGACCCCAAATTCTACTCTCACGATTCTACATGAGAAATGAAACTAAACTGGAATTTAAACCATCGACATACCTGGAATGAAGAAACCTGGATATTTCTCACGCATGTGAGATTCCAGCTCCTAAGTTGCTTTTTGCTCAGATTGATACGACTCAAGCACCTTGACATACTTCAATGTCTTGTACCTCAAAACTTGCTTCGACTCCCCTAGAATCCACACTGGCCGGGACTCAAAGGGAAGGTCTTACTTAGTAATCAATGGCTCTAGCGATATCTCATGTCTTGGATCTCTTAGATACTTCCTCAACATGGATACATGGAATAAATTGTACACACCACGCATGGTCTCAAAAAGGTCCAAGCGATAAGCTAACTTCCCAATTCATACCACAATCAGGAATGGTGTAATGTACCTCGGGCTAAGGTTTCCTTTGGTACCAAATTGCACAATGCCATTAGCGGAAGACACTCTCAAGAGAACATGATCCCCCACCGTAAACTCCAACTCATGTCTCCTCATGATTTGTGGGTAATTAGGATCCTAACTAAAATTAAGATGCTAATTAGCAACTAATAGTGAAACCTATTAGCCACTTAGGTACATCTCAAGTTAAGAATATTAAGGGATTCGAGTAGATAACTAATCCCACATTTTAGTTAATTATTGAATTAATCATTCAATTGGTGGGCAAATAAACCTCAAATAATAATATCTAATAAATAATGCCCAGTACACCGTGGGAACCCTTGTATTTATCCGTAGGTCCCACTTAACTCATGGAACTTTCTTAATAAATATAAAATAATAAAGAAGTCATTAAGTTAAAAGTCAAATAGTAATATCCTCTGGTCAATCATGTCTAACCATCTTCGAACCTAGAGTAGAATATTTTTGTGAATATTCCTTCATCCTCACTGAACCTTCTTTGGTATCCTTTTCATAGATTTTCTCCCTGCCATTTCCTTTAGCTCAGACTTCATTTGGCCTCGTCTGCATCCTGTACTCACTACAACTTGTCTCATGTCACCATCTGAATCCTAATAAAATTTAATTAAGTTCTTTTGGATTTATTTGGATTCTGGAGTTATTTGGTTTTATTTGGATTCATTGTTTATCACGTAACTAAAATGTAATTAGAGTCTTGAGGAGCAACAGATTGAGCAAGATCAAGATCGAGATAAAGACCAAGAGTTCAAAACCATTGACTAAGAAGACTTTGAGTAAGATCAAGGCTACAGTAAATTGAGCGAGGCAGATCATCACATTGATCATATTGCACCTATCTTTTTTAATGCAAATTATTTTATTTAAAAGTATCAAATTGCATATCTTACTTTGATTAAAGTGATATTATCATTATATGTTAGTTAATGCCTTAACGTTGCCCACATTATTAATTTTCACTCCTTGACTTTGGACATAAAACCTTAATGCCCTAAAGATAACGGTAAACATACTAGCGATAAGTCTGTATCTAAGCATCGTATTTAGTCTTGCTTAGATACTCAGGGCATTAAATTGCTCTGACATCATTTCTCTCCTAATATAAAAGGGGAGTTTGTTCATTCACCACCCCTCTCCTCCTTGTCCCGCTGGTGGTAGGTAGTTTCAGAGCCTAGAAGCCACACAGGACACACAGAACTTGCACATGACATAGGTGAGAAACGGCAAATCGTTGATCCTATCCCAACCGGTAGTGTGCGTGCCACATAAATCTGCAATCAATTAACCACGTGCACATATGCAGCTACATGCCCCTTTGTACAACCAACTCGTCCAAGTCCGCTCCCGGCTTCCCACGGTGTGCTAATGCATAACTGTTGGTCACCCATTCCTAGCTTGTTCCCACTCAATCCTCCCTCACCCCTCTATTTTCACTAGCTCCTCCACTGGCAGTTCGCCATTGCCTTGCTTCTTCAAGTAGCACCGCCCAAGAGTCGCCGCATTTCATGTTGGCGGTTCCATGCACGTACGCCAACTTTGGGCTGCGCTCAATGACAAAGTAGTTGCTTTGGCTTATCGAGGCCAGTGGCGGATCCAGGAAAATTTTTTGGAGGGGCTGAAGTACCTTCAGCTCGACCTCAGCCCCTTCTACATTATACATCTATGGCTAAAAATTTAGGAGGGGCTCCAAGGGTCCGGTAGGGGAGCTCGAGCCCCCCCCCCACCCCACCGCTGGATCCGCCCTTGATCGAGGCGAAGGCAACGCAACGTGTGGAGGATCTCGAGTCCCTGCTCAATGACATCTAGCTGCAGGAGCATATCACAGTGGCATCTCATGGTAGGTGCGCTCACCAACGAGCACCTGCGTCGGCCTTTGTCGTGTAGCCGCTAGCTAGTAGATGATGGTGATGGCGTGAGCTCTGGGAGCACCATGTCAGCGTACATGCGGATAGGCACCAGCGCTGTCCGAAGGAGGCTGAGAGTCGTAGCCAACCGCGTAAAGAATGAGCGGGAGTGGCTGGAGGCAACGTGGGGGGGGGTGGCGCTCGAGGAGGTGCTTGTCGATGCAAGGGAGAGGCTTGCACTCCCGCACAGAGCCGCGTAAAGTGCAGCAACATCTTGATAATAAGGGTTTATGTACTTTCTAAACTTCGCTCTTCCACTCGTCTTTGCTGCTTTTTTGAGCAAACGAGGCAATATGTATTATGTATGCACCGTTGTGCTCCAATTATGTATTTATGCTCTTGATCTAAAAGGAATTATGTACTCCCGCAGTAATTAACTATGTCCTCAATGAAAACTTGTTGAGTAGCCACAACGTAATAGGAGCAATATATTTTGTAGCATTAGCCAGATAAAAAGAACACTTTGTGTAGAGACTACGTTCAAGCCTAGAGAGTTTGCTACTTGAATAGAAATTCAATATCATACTTACAACATAATAGCAATTTAGAGAAAAGAAAGACAATTGACAGAAATTTCTTTTCTTTAATTATATGGAGATGTTCTTACATCCCATGTATTTTGTATATTTTGTTTGTACTAATGTTGAACAAGAAACAATATCAACTACTAAGTGTGGATATTTGTTTTCAATTTAATTTATGTATTAGCTTGTATATATACATTTGGCTTAATATACGTGTAAGAGAATATTTATGTTCATTATACAGTTTGGGGTCACATTTGATGGTATGTATCACCATCTTTTAAAACTCCGTTGTAATGTATAGATACCTTACTAGTCAAACAAGAAAGCTTGATTTGGGTAGCCACTATAAGGAAGTGGCTGGTATTTGAACTAGAATGGTATTTTGGAACCTAAAACTAAGTTGCTTTGTATATGGGTAGATGGTAAGAGGGGTTGTTGTGGATAGAGTATGAGAGTGTAGTTTGTGGTAGACCCACCTAGGTAACTCTAAGGATTGAATTTTATGATAACCTCTTAATGTAAAACAATGCAACCATAAGTCTATAATTGGTACAACATGGGACGAGTACTAGATAGAAGCCTCCATACGGGCGACGCAAGAAGGGGCTTCTGGAGCGGATGGACAGAACCCGAGGCGGTGAAAACCTTAGCTAGTGTAGTCTCGTTAGGAAGATGCATTGTAGAAGCCTTATTGTGATCTTCTTAATCTGCATGTCTAAGGAAACATATGGAATATAACAAGTTAGTTATCTCTTGTGGGTAAAGTGCGTGACCTCTGCAGAGTAAAAATTGTTTGAATAATCGTGCCTACAATCATAGGTGGGTATGGAAACTTACTCGAGTTAGTGTCTATTTACAAAATGATCTTTGTAGTTGGGATGAAAAACACAAGGATGGATAGAACCCTAAGTGTTAATTTCTTCTAGGTGGATAGAGCCTAGTGAATATAAAGGGTGCGGATAGAAACCAAGTATCAAAAATAGCATACGGTAGATGGAACCATACTCTGTAACAGGTGGATAGGATATGTGCTACTATTATTATTGCAAACTCTTTTATTCCTTAAAAATATGGTTTAGTTAAAATGCTATGTCTCAGACTTTCTACTTATTGTACTTTAATGGTGGCTTTCTACAAATAAAGAACGTTAAGTCTCTCTTTTGTCAACCTTGCTTGTATTATTATTGCATTCTGTGTTGTTGCTTACTAATTACCTTTGTACTCACTGTTGCTTAATTACTATTATGTTGTAAGTAAGAAGGAGGAAGAAAAGCCCTACGGTCATCGAAAGGTGTCGACAAGACTGGAAGATGAGAAGGCTAAGAACTAGGTCACGAGCCCCAGTTGGTTGTCTATAGGCATATTCTGACAGTTTCACGTGTGAAGTTTTCGTTTCTGCTGCTGCACTTTAGTTGTTTCGGTCTAATCAGCCCATGTGTAAGTTTACTATTATATTAGTTATACTTCTGTAAGATATGTATTTGATGCTCAGTAATGTATCTGTGAGCACTATCTACTGATCCTAATAACACGGTGGAATCACAAAGGGTTCTGGATCAATAAAATCTGGGTGCAATAGTATACTTTATAATTTCAACAAAAGTCAGTAATTAAATCAGTCAAATTTGGCTTTTGATTCGTTCAGCCACTGAAGTGGACTAAATACATTGAGCATCATATTACATTTCCTGGTTACATACTTCTTTTTCACCGTGTGTATGTACCCTCAGTTCCTTGTGAATATGCTCTCGTTTTCCTCTTTGGGTATGTATACCCATTTACTACTTCTTTTCACACACACACACACACACACACACACACACACACACACACACACACACACACACACACACACACACACACACACACACACACACACACACACACATATATATATATATATATATATATATATATATATATATATATATATATATATATTCAATTGAACTATTCGTTCAAAACCGAGCTCAGATGATGGAGCATGCGTTGGGGTTCTCGTCTGCGGCCTCCCCTCCTTGCCTTCGCTGGCTCCCACACCGTGCCTAGGGACACCTCCACCGGATTCCACCTCGCCTTGACCCAGCACTCTCCTTGGATCTAGCCGGCGGGCACTTGGCTCTCTCCCCCCCTCTGTGTGGCGGCTGCTAGCGAAGGACGGCAGGGCAATAGCCAACTCACCCACCCCCTCTTTTATTCCCTTGCGAACCTATGGGTCGGGCGGGTGGCCCATAACTGTGAGGGCATGATGGGCCGAGACAATCAGGCCCAGGGCTGTCAATGGTCCATGACCAGGTCACATGTTCACCCGCTATCCAATGGCCACGAAATCGCGTGCCCAGGTGATGAGCTATTGGCAACGCAAAGACTATTGGGTGAATTCAGCGCCCGATTTAGAATGTGACTGAAACAAGGGTTTCTTGAATCTTAGCCAAGTATCAACCTAGGCTTGGCCAGCAGAGCAATCCAAGGCTGCCACTTCGGATGCTCTCTTTAGTGTCAAGGGGCAGAGAGGCTAATGTTGAAAAAACTATTTATCCCTTTCATCGTTGGAACTCGCTCTATGAAATACACCTACATACATATACAAGGGATATAGCGATGCTTATAAAAGACTATAATACCCCTCACTTATACTCATAGACTAATTGTCTCACTGAGGGGCATTCCCATCATTTGTATAGACCCAAGAGCCTATAAAAGTATAAATATCCCATATATTTCATTTATGGAGGGAGCTCTCTTAAGCTCTCATGAGCAATAAAGAAGCACATTTAAATCGGTGAGCCCTCGAGGGATCCATCCCCGGAGGTAACCTCTCGTTGGCACACCGACAGGACTAGAGCGGTCCTCTTAAACCCCTGAACCTGTATAAATCATCGTGCCATCTTTACTACTCTTGTGGACGATAGCCCGTCAATTGGCCGACGTCCACCCCTCATTTGTGTTTAAGTTTTCACACCTTCAACAAAGAAATTATTCAGATGATTTGTTTCAGTTCAACCACAAAGAAACAATATTCGTAGAAGAAAATAAGATGATAGATAAGTTGAGAGAAGAATCATAGTACACATGCAGCAAAGAGGAAGAACAAGTAGAAAAAAAAACCTAGGGATTCTGTAGTCTCAGATCTATTTACACAGACCAGTTCGTCATTCCTACGATCCCCCTATCTTTTTCTGCTTTTTTTTTTCTGTGATCTGCTGCCTCTTTCTTCTGAAATCCCCCTTGTATTTTCTCCAGCGATCCCCTCCTCTTCTGCGTTTTCTACGTTGGTCTTCTTGGAGAGAGAGAGAGAAGGGGGGGTTACTAGTTAGACTAGCTTTATTGTTTCCCCTTTTTAGGCTTAATTTTGGGCTCACAATTTAGGGGCTCTTGAGCTCTTCAATATCACGAAGCTAGCAGCATGATCGACCTCTTCTATTTCTGCAATGAATGGGCCATTTTTTTGGGTTAAGCCATAACGGGTCGTAACCTTAAAACTGCGGGCCCATTAATGTTTTAGGTGGATCGTCCATTAAAAAGCTACAGTGAAATAGTCAGGAATAGATACCACACGATGGAAATTATTCGGTTCTCAGGATCGATTGGGAGTGAACTTTCTTTTACTGTGCAATAGACGACGATCCCTTATTTTGTTAGATTACAAGGGAAGACGTATACTCATCACGTACGTGCATGAACCTCAGGGCGAAGTCACGGCGCTCCTGCCGTCACGGCCTCAGATTACCACTGACGTCGTCTCGTCTGAGCGCGTAGTCTCCATAAATCTTTAGCTTACAACGGAAGACGAATATATACCCACGCACATCTCACTTACAAGTATAACCGCGCACGGCGCACCTGTATCATCTGTCATATCTGACAAGTTTTGCGATCGATGGAGTCGCTCAGCAGCGTGGCCACGATCGTGAGGATCGCGCAGGACATCGTGGGTGCGGTGGCGACGGTGAGCCGGAACAGGAGCCGGTGCCGGAAGCTTGCCGAGCGCGTGCAGTGCATCGGCGACCTCCTTCGGGAGCTGCACGGCTCGGAGGCGACGACAGACGCAGCGACGAGGAGGCTGCTGGGCAGACTGGAGGACGCGCTCCACCGCGCGCTGCAGCTCGTCCGGTCGTGCCGGGACAGCAGCTGGCCGCGCAGCCTCCTCGCCGGCGGGCGGCGGGCCGACCGGTTCGACGAGGTGGACGGCGAGATCGACCGCTGCCTCCTCGACCTCGGCGTCGCCAACCGCATCCTCATCACGCGCCTCGAGAAGCTGCTGCTCCATCAGGAGAAATATGACGGCGGGCCCACCCCCGCCAAGAAATACGACGGCGGCGGCGACAGGAAGGACACCGGCGTGAAAAACGACTGCGCCAAGGATGACGACCGTAAGACTGAAAAAGTTGCTGCCGATAAGACGGCCGTGGCTGCGGGCGCCGGTAACGCCACGATCGGCGTGCCGGTGCGCACGGTCAGTGCAGGTATGCACGAGCTGGTGCCGCCACCGTCGCACGGCCACTGGCCATATGCTCAAGGCATCAGCACCGGTGGTTGCTACCACGACGGCGCCGGTGCCCCATCCAACGCCGCCGCCTACTACCACCACCACTACTCGCCGTACCCGGACATGTTCAGCGACGAGAACCCCAACGCATGCTCCATCATCTGAGCTCGGTTTTCGAACGAACGGTTCAGTTGAATATATATAGGAAACCTTTTATTACACCCGGTATAATTACACCCGGGTGTAATTACACCCATAGTATCTACCGTCCATCTATCTCAAGATACCACCAGATGATTTGGGTTATTGGGTCGGCTTGAAGACTAATACCGCCCAAAGCTCCAAACAGACTGCAAAGGTATCCGTTAACCGGCTGAAGAAACTAATGCCGTACGTTACGACATCTCCTGATGGCCGTATTTATCTCGGGCACTAGTGATATATGACAATTTAAATACTCAATCGTATACTTACATACTCCCCATCGTGAGAACTGCATGGGCTGAAATGTGGATATGAGGCTGGGTATACATAACAAAATCAAGATGGATGGCCATGGCAGGGAACTGAAAGTTCGATTTGACATACTGTGTTTTGTGAAACCAAATTGGCTGAAACCAAATGGCCTGAAAACTGAATGGAAGTATGTACATGAGAAACGAAAGGAGTATTGTTTTAATCCGGATACTATTGAATGTTGTCGCTGAGATTTGTTAAAACTGATGCAAACACAATTAGCAAACAGACAGATGAATGACAATTGTGGCGAAGAACGAAATAATGCGTAATGATAGAGTTCTGTGCTCTCTGTTATTACATTTCGGAAATGGTACAGTAAAAGCTGGGAAGACACAATAGTGTTCGGCTGTATAGCGCGCGCACGCACGATGGGTAACAAAATCATTTGACTATATTTCACATACTCTACCGTGTGAAGCAAAATGTCCTGATAAAAAATGGCCTGAAAGTTCAGGGAAGTATGTACGTACGAAAACAGAGGTAGTATTGCCAGTTGTGGCACCATGTAGTAGTATCCCGAGTAAAGCATTGCTCTATTTGGTTTTCGGTAGTAGAAACTACTAGATTCTCCCTTTGGAAACAATGTATATACTCCATTTGAAATGGCATACTCCTTATTTGTGTAGGATACTCGTGCCAAGACTGCAGTTTTTGTTGTGTCCTTGTCCGGATTGATTGGCAGAAATAATGCACAAAGCATGTTCATTACACAGCTAGTATCTTGTCGCTGTGCAAATTAAAAAATCACTGCAGTTCAATATGGCTATCTCAAACCTCGTAGCACTTCTTTCCTTTGATTGGGAACCCTTGGCACCTCTGCTCATCTGTTGTTCTTTTTTTTTTGGGGTGCACCAGAGACAGAGCCCTGGTAAAAGCAGATTTGGAGCTACTACCACCTGATTATTTGATCAGATTCTTTGTTTTGGCCATGGCCTACAATGGCAACTTGTATAGTCAGGTAAATGATGGGAATGTTGATGTCAAGTTAACAGGATTTGCAAGTAAATGAGTAGAACAACTGGCAGGAAGTATTTTCAAGTAGGCAAATAAATGAGTGGAACAACTAGCAGGTAGTAATTTCAAGTATCAAAAATGTCAGAGCAGAATGCCATATGAGTGTGCGACTAGTGGATGAAAAAACTAGCAAAGAAATCAGTGAGTTATACATTCAGGGGAGTATTCTCCTCATGTATAGAATAGGAACATGAAGTATCCTGTGTTATGCCCTTACAACAAAAACGTAATAATTGAGTTTGTACATGGACAGCCATGGCAGCGAACAACTAAATGTATGGATGGTAGCATTTGTTCAGGAACAATAAGTATTCTCCTCACGTTTAATCAATAACAGTAAGTATGGATCATAGTGTCATCATGGACAGCCATGGCAGTGAACAACTAAATGTAGTTACAACTACCAAGAATATTTTTCAAGTACACAAATAATTGATTCGCACAAATAACAAGATGTATTTTCAAGAAGGCAAATGTCAGAACAGAATGCCAGATGAGAGGGCGACTACTGTATGAAACAACAAAAGAGAAATCAGTGAATTCTCCTCATAGATGGCCCAGGAACAGTAAGTATCCTGTAAGGCTGTAATATACCATTAAAACAAAATGTAACCATTGAGTAGTACATGAAGGGGAGTATTCTCCTCACGTTTGTTCGGGAACAGTAAATATGTTATATTATAAAAAAAAAAGCCAGAACTTCATAACTCTATTGGAAAAGTAAGATTAAAAAGCGAGAACTTCTAAACTTCAGTACTTCAGAACAACGATTTACAAAGTAGAATGGCAAACCATGCAACTGCAGTGAAGTATTCTCCTCAAAGCTGGAGACCAAATCGACAAGACGACGGACTGGCAAGATGACAGCGTCCAGGCCGCCGGCGATCTGGACGCAACGAAAATCTTCAGGGAGAGAGGACGGCGTCTTGGAAGTTACCAACGCATAAGACAAGCATCCAAAAATCCTTCCTGTTAGTTGGTCGGTTACCCAAAATCCCAAATACTTCTCGATTGGGAGCGAAATTCTTGGAACATACTTATTCCTTCCATCCTGTTCGACGGTTGCCAAAACTCCTGGATATTTCCATCTTAATGATATGTATTGGATCGGGTCTCTCTCAACCGTATCTTCCAGCTCCGTTAAACTCCAACTGCAGCACGAATCACAAATCATTACCGACAGTGGACAATAGAATACACTCCTATTTCCCCAACATCTATACACTCCTTTCATTCTATGAGATACTATCATGCAAACATTACATGCTTCTCATACAACTACTTTTAGCATAAAGTACACTCCCGTGTGCAAACATTGCATACTCTCATACACCTACATAGTCCTTTAACCATACATGTACTCCTATGCAGACATGACATACTTCCATGCACCTACATACTCATTTTTTTTATGCTCCTAGTTCGTTCGACAGGCCATTCTCTGCAGCCACATAGCAAGTCATTCCACGACAAACAAAAAAATGACTTACGAATGGATTGGTTAGTGGTTACGTGAGTATACATACTGCATTGGCAGGCTAGCTGGCATCCTAGCATACATACTCCATTCAACGGAGTCAGGGGCGGACCCAGCAGTGGATCAGGTGGAGCACCAGTCCCCTTACCATTGGTCGGTTGTGTATACCTCTCCCACCCCCACAGCTTCACTCTAGCCATATGAATGACCTTGTCGAGCTTAAAAAACCTTTGCATGATGAAGAGATTGTATTTGTAGCGGTGATTACAAGCCATAATGACATATTGGCTCTTGGCGTGGAACATCTCTCCCTCTCGTGCCTACAAATCTACAGCTCTACAAGAGTTGAGCACGAGCTTCGAGTACTGGGCAATAATTTTAGGGACTCAGCCAACCTCAATACTCAAATATTGATGGACGATAGTTGACCTCCAAAAACAAAGAAATCCCAATGATTGAGGCATTTCGCATGTTGCACAATACTCAAATATCGATGGACGATAGTTGACCTCCAAAAACAAAGAAATCCCAATGATTGAGGCATTTCGCATGTTGCAAGTCAATACTAGTAGTTATTGACATAGATTATATAATGGGCCGTGGGCGTATGTGCAATTATTTCATACTAGCTCGTGGTTGTGCGAGAATAAAGCAAATACAGATTTAAATAATGGTTATATGGTAATACTAACGATAATCTGTTAGGCGAAAAGGTAATATTCCTGAAAATATTTTTGCAACTGATTTTTCACAAAATGAATATTTAGCGGTATTATTCAATAAATAATTTCCTATTTTAAGGTATGTTTACTAAAAATTAGTTTAAATCATCGCCAACGCGTCTTGTTCGGTGGTCATCGCCGATTCTATCTCGACCACGTGACGGCCACCGTTTTCTCCTTCACACCATGGAGTTAGCACCCGCCTCCTTTGGCAAAATATAACATATACCATAGTTTCTAAGATAGCCTGTAATAGTCACAATAGCATTTTTATCTCTCACCGCAATGCAAGAGGCTACCGAGGTCAAAGAACTTCGGCATTAGGCAAACTGATCAATACGTCCTATTAATCCCTCTTAAATTTTGATCTTAGATCCGCCACTGAACGGAGTATACGTCAAAGGCACCATGGGAGCCAACCGCATATTCAACTGTAGAAAACATTTGTATCGATCATACATTCAACGAAGTATACATGACAGGTGGTATGTTTATCTACACCAACTTGCTGATGTCCTCGGCGCCGTCATATACACGATAGGTGGTATGTTTATCTACAGCAACGTGCTAAAGCCCTCGGCGCCATCTTATAACACGATAAGTTCGATAAACTAGCAAGACGTTCGGCAATTATCTTGTTTTTCTTTTTTCTAGAAGATAATTACGCTGTACTGGGTAAACATGGTATGGTACTGGGTTTATTAGGAACGATTAGTGGTGGTATCCAACCCAATAATCCGATCAAGTAGGTGGTATTCCGAGGCAAATAGCGGGTAGATACAATGGGAGTAACTACTCTCGGTAGTAGAAAAAGGTTATGTATGTATGTATGTATGTATGTATGTATGTATGTATGTATGTATGTATGTATGTATGTATGTATGTATGTATGTATGTATGAGATACCCGAGTGCTTAGCCACCCATATTAAGAACCGTGTAACCACCCACATCAAGAACCATCTGTTGTACTTTACACCCTTAATATATTTTTGGTAAGCGAGTTTTGAACTCAGTTCAAACTAATTTGATCTACTTTTGAATTTAACGTGAGTATAATGAGTATATACCATGAAACTAGCTCAAACTAGTTAAACTAAAGTTGAATTTATTTTTTTTAGAGTTTGATATCTCGAATACACTTTTTATGGGTATATGAAGATGCACACATTAAATGTCACGAATATCAATGCACATCAACAGGTATTAATTTGGGTACCTATGTATATACACACATGAAACGAACATGTTATACCTCTTTGTCACTTTCGATATACTTAAATACTAATTCTAAGATGCTTCAATGCGACATGGTTAAAAAAACTTCATCAGGGCTTTTTTTTTGCTATATACACTTTTTCATATGTAAAAGGAGTATATACATAAATTATACCACAAAAAGTAGATTTTGACGAAATTTTTCATAAAACTCACTTTGGAGTATCTTATAATCATTATTAGAGTATATTTAAAGAATAAAAAGGTATAACAATATTATTTAAGTTGTATATAACAGGTGGGAGTACGTACTTCTAGAAGTATGGAATCATTTTCCTATATGTATATATATGTTTATGTATGTATGTGACTAACCACAAGGCAAAGACAACAATAATAAAAGAGAGGATATAGGAGGATCAACTTGATATAGAGTTTCAATTCAATTAGGAGGCTGCTCATTTGGCATAATTCTGGCTGAATTTGCACTATAACTGATAGTGACTTATTTGGTATAATTAAATTTAAAATAAATTTAAAAATAGAAAAAGTATGTTAACCTATCATGGACAATGCAAACGAATACGGAAAAAATAACTGGCAGAAAAGCTAAAAAAACCAAAAAAACAAAATTTAAAAATAGTGAAAAATAAACCAGAAGCCAAATAAGCATTTCAAATATATACCAACTCCAAAAGCTTTCAACCACGTAAATATAAGCCAATGACCTCTAGTCATCACGCGCATAGTAAGCAATGTTGTACAACGTAACATTAATTGTTACTGTACATTAGGATCCAGAGGGCCATTAAGCTTAATTAGATGGTGGATTGGAACCTAGAATCATGCATAGTATAAGAAAGCTCATCCATACTTGACACAATTTAGGATTTTTTTGCACTGTAACTATTGTTAGTTTTTTTCAACGTTACTAAATTTAAAAAATAAAAAATCATATCATCATGAATAATACAAAGGGATAAGAAAAAAACAAGAAAAAACATAAAAATGACGAAATTAAAAAAGTAGGAGCTGAAGCTCAAGTGAGCACACCTGAAATAACACAACTAAGGGTATATTCTTTTTGGCTGCGGCTTATGGTTTTTGGCTGAAATTTTTGAATTTTGGCTGTTTACGGTACAGATTACGGAGAGATCGATACTCACTTGCGATTTTGACTGGTACAGATGTTGGGCTTTTAACGTGTACTACGTTTAACTTATAGATCCTATCTTGAAAAAAATACTCCGTTTAAAAGTTAGGTACTGTAGCGACTGCGAGAAGCCGACCGGCTTCTCACCAACCAACAGGCTCGACAAATCAACAACTCAAACAGAGAGCAACGCAGGCAAAAAGGGTTAAATCGAATAATTCGGAGCGCATGCCTCTGAAGTGAGGGCCTGGGTGTCGTTCCTCTCGTGGTTGAAGATATAGTAGCGCTTGCGATCAAGCGAATCGTGCACGGTTACTTCATGATTTTCTGGGCCGTGCGATTTGATCTGGGCGGGCAGCGTTCTGGCTCGCCTTCTCTGCGTGGCCCGAATAATTTAATTTTTTTTTTCGGCTGATCGTGTGCAGCGCGGGCCGGCTGGATTTTATTGAACTCGGTTATGAGTTTTCGGCCCAACGGGTCACGGGTCTTGGCAGACCCAACATGAATGCAAAATATGTTTTTTTTTACACTTTTGTGCACGTATTCAATTAGAAAAAATAATATTGATTAATATTTCCTTTAAATAAATAAATATATTGATTTTTATACATCTGGCCAGCCTTGTTGGGTGGGAAATGGGCTCAAGCCTAGCTTTTACAGGCCGGTCCCAAGCCTGCTTCGGCATTTTTAACTCATGGCCCCCCTTTAGGGGCTTTCATTATAGACAAAAGATTGCACAAACGTTGATGTTATACAAATCTGGAAGTTACAAGTTTGAAAGATATTTGCAAGGATTATTGTGATACAAACTATGGCACGAAGTATTGGCAATCTGTTGATTATCAGCGAGCATTTGAATTGCTCCTTTGCTAGTCCATGAGCTACTTCATTTGCTTGTCTTGAGATATGCATCTACCTGTGTTGTAGTTGTTATGAATATTGTATGTATATTCATGAGGCTCAAAAGACAATATATATAGAGAGTACAAGAGAATATATAGAAGAATATGCCATATACAGGTAAGGAAATAAATAACAATCCTATTCTATCCTTAACACCCCCCCTCAAACTCATGGTGGATCACACATACTGAGTTTAGAGAGAAAATATAAATGTTATACTCTAGTTTGAGACTTCGTGAAGAAGTCAGCAAGTTGTAACTCTGATGGCACAAACTGTAGAGCAGTACTCCCTCTTGCACTTATGAGCGAGTGTATGAAGCATCCACTCCAATGTGCTTGGTGAGCTCATGCTTCACTGGTTCATGAGTAATATTGATAGTACCTGTATTGTCAGTCATAAGTGTCGTAGGTCCCCTCACAGGTACACCAAAGTCTGTAAGTAGCCACCTTAACCAAGTAATCTCTGTTGCCACTGCTGTCATAGCTCCCAACTCAGCCTCTATACTCGAACGGAAAACTGCAGTATGATTCTTTGTCTTCCAGACAATCAAGAAGGAGCCAATAAAACACAGTAAGTAGAAAGAGAACGACGATCAAAAGGATCACTAGCCCAAGTCACATCAGAGCACGCCTGAAGCTGTAGTGAGGTAGAGCTAGGAAAAAACAAGCGACGAGATATTGTCCCACACAAGTAGCGAAGGACATGAAGGAGGTGACTGTAGTGAAGATGAGTAGAACTAACCATGAACGGAGTCAGGGGCGGACCCAGCAGTGGATCAGGTGGAGCACCAGTCCCCTTACCATTGGTCGGTTGTGTATACCTCTCCCACCCCCACAACTTCACTCTAGCCATATGAATGACCTTGTCGAGCTTAAAAAACCTTTGCATGATGAAGAGATTGTATTTGTAGCGGTGATTACAAGCCATAATGACATATTGGCTCTTGGCGTGGAACATCTCTCCCTCTCGTGCCTACAAATCTACAGCTCTACAAGAGTTGAGCACGAGCTTCGAGTACTGGGCAATAATTTTAGGGACTCAGCCAACCTCAATACTCAAATATTGATGGACGATAGTTGACCTCCAAAAACAAAGAAATCCCAATGATTGAGGCATTTCGCATGTTGCACAATACTCAAATATCGATGGACGATAGTTGACCTCCAAAAACAAAGAAATCCCAATGATTGAGGCATTTCGCATGTTGCAAGTCAATACTAGTAGTTATTGACATAGATTATATAATGGGCCGTGGGCGTATGTGCAATTATTTCATACTAGCTCAGGGTTGTGCAGAATAAAGCAAATACAGATTTAAATAATGGTTATATGGTAATACTAACGATAATCTGTTAGGCGAAAAGGTAATATTCCCGAAAATATTTTTGCAACTGATTTTTCACAAAATGAATATTTAGCGGTATTATTCAATAAATAATTTCCTATTTTAAGGTATGTTTACTAAAAATTAGTTTAAATCACTTACCAACGTCTTGTTCCAGGTGGTCATCGCTCAGTTCTATCTGGACCACGTGACGGCCACCGTTTTCTCCTTCACACCATGGAGTTAGCACCGCTGCCTCCTTTGGCAAAATATAACATATACCATAGTTTCTAAGATAGCCTGTAATAGTCACAATAGCATTTTTTATCTCTCACCGGCAATACAGTAAGCTACCGTAGGTCAGCAACTCGACATTAGGCAAACTGATCAATACGTCCTATTAATCCCTCTTAAATTTTGATTTTAGGTCCGCCACTGAACGGAGTATACGTCAAAGGCACCATGGGAGCCAACCGCATATTCAACTGTAGAAAACATTTGTATCGATCATACATTCAACGAAGTATACATGACAGGTGGTATGTTTATCTACACCAACTTGCTGATGTCCTCGGCGCCGTCATATCTCTACCCCTAAAATCCACCAGTTCAGTTCTTTCCTACGACCACCCCAAATTGTGCCCCCAGCAGTCATGAGTTTTCCTGCGTCCACACCAATTCGTGTCCCCAGGAAAACCAACCAGTAAAATCAACGATCAAGGATCAATTCCTAGCTTTCTCTCTCCTTACCCACTCATATCCAACGATCCAAATCCAAATTCACAGCCATCCCGCACCGCCGCCGCCTCCTTCCCTCCCCACCCCGCATCGCCTCCTCCTCCCCATCCCTCCGCTCTACCGCCGCCTCCTCCCCCCCACCTTGCGCTGCCGCCGCCTCCTCCTCCTCCCCACCCCACGCCGCCGCCTCCTCCCCCGCGCCTCCACTCCCGCCGCTCCCCCCGTCCTCCACCGCGCCGCCACTCCCTCCGCTCCCCCCGTCCTCCACCGCGCCGCCGCTCCCCCATCTCCACCTCTCCCCCGCGCCTCCACTCCTCCTCCTCTCCCCGTCCTCCCCGCGCCGCGCTCCTCACCTCCTCCTCCCCACTCCGCGCGTTCGCGCCACCACCCGTCCTCCGCGCGCCCCACCACGCAGTCCTCTACCGCCTCCGCGCGGCCGACCACACCGTCGTCGGTTTCCTCGCGAGCAGCCGGGAAAATGATGAACCAGTGCGTCGTCTTCCGCCCCTTCAAGGGCGAGATCCTCGAGGCCGTCGTCACCATGGTCAACAAGGTGTATTCTTTTGCCTCCTTCCCTCTCAGGATTGTTCTGCTTTTCTTTGAATTTGATGCAGGTTGTGGTGGTGAATGCCAGGGTTGGTTTTACTGACTTCAATTCTTTCTCTTCTTTGTTCTGCAGATGGGGCTCTTCGCAGAGGCTGGGCCTGTGCAGATCTTCGTCTCCAACCATGTGAGTGCCTTGCTTTGCTTGGAGTTGCTCCGTCAAATTGGTGGAATAAACTTCAGAACTCTCCGAATGATCAATACTAGATTTTAGGGCGTCTAAATCGGTTATGTCATGAACTGACAAATGGACTAAATTGGTTTTGTTGAAGATTTTTTGGTTTTATCTTAGGGTTAACATCGCCAAGACCTTTTTATTGAACAATTTTTGTTTTTATCTTAGGTTAACATAAGCACACCTTTTATTGAGGATTATCGGTTTATCATAGTTTGCTAGAGTCATGTTAGTGCTGCTTGTGTGCATGGAAAAACATCTAGGGGTCATCACCTTATAGTCTTGCTGAAATGCCCTCCTCTACTTTAAGGAATCTAATCTTGTTGTAACATTTAGTTTGACATGGTTGCTCTGAGCAGATGTTACAAGGGTCAATAGCCTACAAGGTATAGTACATTTGTAAAATCTTTTTCTTAATGAAACTTCGTCGAGCGGTTTGTGGGTACAGATGTTTGTGGTAAAAAGATTTGAGCATTGAGTTAGTACTGAGATGTTTGTGGGTTAATTGATGTTGCAAGTACAGTGCTCATTGCTGAATTCTCTCCTTTTTTATCATTGGTTTGCATCTTGAACTCGGGAGAAGATCAGAACCGAGTGAGGAGTGGGGGTTGCTAAGGGAGGGTCGAGATGGGGTTCAATCCATCGGAATGGTAATGCGCCACCGGTGAAGGATGGGGCGTGGTCTCATGTGGTTGAGAACGCGCTTGGTGCATACACACTCTGCGGCATCGACACCTTGGTGGTGTGCATCTCGCACCTCGCCTCTTTGGTGTTTGCTTCTATCGGATATGGAGGACGACCGGGGACTACAGTGCAGCGGTACAAGTTACGCTCGTCGTACTACAACTATCTACTCGGCCGCTTGTGGTGTCTTCGCATAGCGAGCATTGATCGGATTGCCACCGGTACCTCCATCATGAACTTGGATGGGCAGCTGGCCTTGCTCCTTTTGAGGTGAGAATGCTCGCATATAATATCATCATTGTCGAATCTTTGTTTAATTTGTACGCGATTTGTTATTCCCGCTTGACAAGTATATTTACCGAGTAATGTGTAGATTGTAGGACTACCTATACGCAAGCAAATGGAAAATATTGTGTTTGATCTGCATCTCACAAGAGACTAGGAATATGATTCTATTTTTGTTGCTGCAAAATGATATGGAGTTTAGTTATGTGTCATCTGCAATATACGAAAATACTTGATGAGCATATAGCCTAAAGTTAAAGTGTGGCAATGATTTTTCAGTGGAGTTATGTGCACTACTTTCAAACCTTTACTTCTACCAAATTCTTCCTCTACAGATTACCTCATTGATCATCGAGGAGGCCGCTTGGTCTTTGTATGCTTATAATGATTGTAATCGAGACAAGAATTTACATCTACGAGTTCGATGGTACATCCGGTTTGTGGTAATATACGTGTTGGTTGGGGAAGGTGCTATGTTCAATCTTGTGCTTTCTGTGAGGCAAGACTATAGTTCAAGGTATAGTACATTTGTAAAATCTTTTTTCTTAATGAAACTTGTTGGATGGTGACCCAAAGATTTATCCTCTTTAGAATTTCTTTATGTAGACTAACTTCTGTATATTACTTTTGCAGTTCAATATTTTACTTATACTGCAGTGAGATAATATGCCAGGTTTGCAGCTTTTTTGTCTCATAATCATATTTTAGTGATCTCTGTTTGCTAGCTTGGATCCCTATCCAGGTTATACTCCGATCAGGAATGAGGTGCTTGTTGATAATACTGACTATGAACCTCTACCTGGCGGAGAGGAGATCTGCCCTGAGAGGCATGCCAATATATTTTCCAGTGAGTAAATCTAAGTTGTTGCGCACTATTGGATACACACATAATTGTTTTTTTCTATCCTCACAACTTCTCTACAATATATTGATATAAATTTTGTTGTCTTGTTACTTTTCTAGGGATATTGTTTTCATGGATGACTCCACTAATGCAACAAGGATATAAAAGGCACATCACCGACAAGGATATTTGGAAACTAGATAGTTGGGATGAGATCAAACATTGTATAGCCGGTATGTTACGCCATTGTTTTGACTGAAATGAGAAATACTTGTACATACAAATCTAACATTGGGATCTTGTCTCGATTCCGAAATGCTGGAACAATGAGCGTCAAAACCAAACCTTGGCTCTTACGAGCTCTTCATAGTAGCCTTGGTGGAAGGTACATTTGTGCAGATGATTACTATATTTCTCAAAACTTCTAGGGTGTCATTTACTTGCTATGTGGTTTGTGGTTACAATGATTATTTTCCTTCACTTTCGTGTTCGCTAGGAGGATTTTTAAGTTAGGCAAATATATCCGGTGTTTTTAAGAAGATTTGCCTTCATTTTGGTTTTCATATTTGTTCCATTACAACATTTTGTGTTATTCTTGCCAACTCACCCCCCCCCCACAATTTGTAGATTGGTAATGATGCTTCTCAATTTGTTGGCCCACTCGTATTGAACTCGTTGTTAGAGGTATACTGATTTCATGACATCTCAAAGTCAATAATATCAAAATGCTCCTGTTCTATCTTTATAAGCTTATTTTTTTATCAATCATTTGTTTCCACCATCCACAAACTCCTTAAAGATTAGATTCCCTGTGCTCACCAACAAAATTATCATTTACCCCTTTACCTGCTGTAACATTTAGTTTGACATGGTTGCTCTGAGCAGTGTTCCCTGTCTATTTTGAATGGAGCTTGCCCCTGAAACATCCTTTTGTGTCAATTAGCACCCACTATCTTTTAAATTGCATCAGTCAAGTCGTCAGCAGTTCAAACAAGTAATTTAACTTTTCAAATCAATAGCTTCCTGTTAAAGGTGACAATAATCGCCAGAGTGATCACCCCGGTTACCATCCTTGTCAGGTAACGTGCCATGTAATCCATTTCCATGTATAGTTTTAAGTGAGTTGATGATGTGGAAGGGGCTCATTTGGCACAATAACATGATTGTGGCAACTGCCGTCTCATATTTAACAAGAAACATACTGTATTAATAAACCTGAAAGTTTTAGAGTGGTTTCTTTACGTTGAAGAGTGATTTTTGTTGTTCTGACACTATCAACTGGGGTATGTCCTACTATTTTCCCATTAATTTTTTAAATATATACATTCATTATGTGACAAAAATATTTGGTTATACAATATATGAGACGTGAATCTTAATGAATCTGATTGTTCGTTTTATTTTTTACAAATTTTATTTTGTTTTGTATTTTACCGTAGCGTTAGCACGGGCACACTACTAGTACACGATAGGTGGTATGTTTATCTACAGCAACGTGCTAAAGCCCTCGGCGCCAACTTATAACACGATAAGTTCGATAAACTAGCAAGACGTTCGGCAATTATCTTGTTTTTCTTTTTTCTAGAAGATAATTACGCTGTATAGTGGTGGTATCCAACCCAATAATCCGATCAAGTAGGTGGTATTCCGAGGCAAATAGCGGGTAGATACAATGAGAGTAACTACTCTCGGTAGTAGAAAAAGGTTATGTATGTATGTATGTATGTATGTATGTATGTATGTATGTATGTATGTATGTATGTATGTATGTATGTATGTATGTATGAGATACCTGAGTGCTTAGCCACCCATATCAAGAACCGTGTAACCACCCACATCAAGAACCATCTGTTGTACTTTACACCCTTAATATATTTTTGGTAAGCGAGTTTTGAACTCAGTTCAAACTAATTTGATCTACTTTTGAATTTAACGTGAGTATAATGAGTATATACCATGAAACTAGCTCAAACTAGTTAAACTAAAGTTGAATTTATTTTTTTTAGAGTTTGATATCTCGAATACACTTTTTATGGGTATATGAAGATGCACACATTAAATGTCACGAATATCAATGCACATCAACAGGTATTAATTTGGGTACCTATGTATATACACACATGAAACGAACATGTTATACCTCTTTGTCACTTTCGATATACTTAAATACTAATTCTAAGATGCTTCAATGCGACATGGTTAAAAACTTCATCGGGCTTTTTTTGCTATATACACTTTTTCATATGTAAAAGGAGTATATACATAAATTATACCACAAAAAGTAGATTTTGACGAAATTTTTCATAAAACTCACTTTGGAGTATCTTATAATCATTATTAGAGTATATTTAAAGAATAAAAAGGTATAACAATATTATTTAAGTTGTATATAACAGGTGGGAGTACGTACTTCTAGAAGTATGGAATCATTTTCCTATATGTATATATATGTTTATGTATGTATGTGACTAACCACAAGGCAAAGACAACAATAATAAAAGAGAGGATATAGGAGGATCAACTTGATATAGAGTTTCAATTCAATTAGGAGGCTGCTCATTTGGCATAATTCTGGCTGAATTTGCACTATAACTGATAGTGACTTATTTGGTATAATTAAATTTAAAATAAATTTAAAAATAGAAAAAGTATGTTAACCTATCATGGACAATGCAAACGAATACGGAAAAAATAACTGGCAGAAAAGCTAAAAAAACCAAAAAAACAAAAAAACAAAATTTAAAAATAGTGAAAAATAAACCAGAAGCCAAATAAGCATTTCAAATATATACCAACTCCAAAAGCTTTCAACCACGTAAATATAAGCCAATGACCTCTAGTCATCACGCGCATAGTAAGCAATGTTGTACAACGTAACATTAATTGTTACTGTACATTAGGATCCAGAGGGCCATTAAGCTTAATTAGATGGTGGATTGGAACCTAGAATCATGCATAGTATAAGAAAGCTCATCCATACTTGACACAATTTAGGATTTTTTTTTGCACTGTAACTATTGTTAGTTTTTTTCAACATTACTAAATTTAAAAAATAAAAAATCATATCATCATGAATAATACAAAGGGATAAGAAAAAAACAAGAAAAAACATAAAAATGACGAAATTAAAAAAGTAGGAGCTGAAGCTCAAGTGAGCACACCTGAAATAACACAACTAAGGGTATGTTCTTTTTGGCTGCGGCTTATGGCTTTTGGCTGAAATTTTTGAATTTTGGTCATTTACTGATCTGATTACGGAGAGATCGATACTCACTTGCGATTTTGACTGTACAGATGTTGGGCTTTAACGTGTACTACGCTTAACTTATAGATCCCATCTTGAAAAAAATACTCCGTTTAAAAGTTAGGTACTGTAGCGACTGCGAGAAGCCGACCGGCTTCTCACCAACCAACAGGCTCGACAAATCAACAACTCAAACAGAGAGCAACGCAGGCAAAAAGGGTTAAATCGAATAATTCGGAGCGCATGCCTCTGAAGTGAGGGCCTGGGTGTCGTTCCTCTCGTGGTTGAAGATATAGTAGCGCTTGCGATCAAGCGAATCGTGCACGGTTACTTCATGATTTTCTGGGCCGTGCGATTTGATCTGGGCGGGCAGCGTTCTGGCTCGCCTTCTCTGCGTGGCCCGAATAATTTAATTTTTTTTTTCGGCTGATCGTGTGCAGCGCGGGCCGGCTGGATTTTATTGAACTCGGTTATGAGTTTTCGGCCCAACGGGTCACGGGTCTTGGCAGACCCAACATGAATGCAAAATATGTTTTTTTTTACACTTTTGTGCACGTATTCAATTAGAAAAAATAATATTGATTAATATTTCCTTTAAATAAATAAATATATTGATTTTTATACATCTGGCCAGCCTTGTTGGGCTGGGGCTGGGCTCAAGCCTAGCTTTTACAGGGCCGGTCCCAAGCCTGTTCCGGCATTTTTTAACTCATGGCCCCCCTTTAGGGGCTTTCATTATAGACAAAAGATTGCACAAACGTTGATGTTATACAAATCTGGAAGTTACAAGTTTGAAAGATATTTGCAAGGATTATTGTGATACAAACTATGGCACGAAGTATTGGCAATCTGTTGATTATCAGCGAGCATTTGAATTGCTCCTTTGCTAGTCCATGAGCTACTTCATTTGCTTGTCTTGAGATATGCATCTACCTGTGTTGTAGTTGTTATGAATATTGTATGTATATTCATGAGGCTCAAAAGACAATATATATAGAGAGTACAAGAGAATATATAGAAGAATATGCCATATACAGGTAAGGAAATAAATAACAATCCTATTCTATCCTTAACACCCCCCCTCAAACTCATGGTGGATCACACATACTGAGTTTAGAGAGAAAATATAAATGTTATACTCTAGTTTGAGACTTCGTGAAGAAGTCAGCAAGTTGTAACTCTGATGGCACAAACTGTAGAGCAGTACTCCCTCTTGCACTTATGAGCGAGTGTATGAAGCATCCACTCCAATGTGCTTGGTGAGCTCATGCTTCACTGGTTCATGAGTAATATTGATAGTACCTGTATTGTCAGTCATAAGTGTCGTAGGTCCCCTCACAGGTACACCAAAGTCTGTAAGTAGCCACCTTAACCAAGTAATCTCTGTTGCCACTGCTGTCATAGCTCCCAACTCAGCCTCTGTACTCGAACGGAAAACTGCAGTATGATTCTTTGTCTTCCAGACAATCAAGAAGGAGCCAATAAAACACAGTAAGTAGAAAGAGAACGACGATCAAAAGGATCACTAGCCCAAGTCACATCAGAGCACGCCTGAAGCTGTAGTGAGGTAGAGCTAGGAAAAAACAAGCGACGAGATATTGTCCCACACAAGTAGCGAAGGACATGAAGGAGGTGACTGTAGTGAAGATGAGTAGAACTAACCATGAACTGACTCAAGATATGAACAATATAAGCAATATCAGGGCGAGTGCTCACAAGATATACCAGACTCCCGACAAGATGGTGATAACGGGTAAGATCCTCAAGAAGATCACAATCAATAGCACGAAGCTGATGGGAGAGCTCCATAGGAGTCTCAGTAGTGCGAGTGTCAGTCAAACCAGACCGATCAAGAAGATCCTGGACATACTTCTGCTGGGAGAGGTAGTAACTCTCAGGCGTGGAAGAAACCTCAATCCCAAGGAAGTACATAAGCAAACCAAGATCAGTCATTAGAAACTACTCACTGAGATGCTTCTTCACGTATGTGATGAATGAGGAATCATCACCGGTAATGAGTATATCATCCACATATAGAAGAAGTAGTGTCCTACCTCGAGGTGAGACATGGACAAAAAGAGTATGATCATGGGCACTGACAGTGAAACTGCAGCGGTAATCACTGAGGTGAAACGCGCAAACCAGGCACAAGGGGCCTGTTTAAGGACATAAAGAGCATGACGAAGACGACAAACATGGCCAGCTGGAATAGAATACCCAGGTGGTGGCTTCATGTAGACCTCCTCATGGAAAGCACCATTAAGAAAGACATTCTTAACGTCCAATTGAGAGATAGATCACTGGCGAACAGAAGCAACCATAACAAGAGTGCGAACAGTGGTTATATGGGCAACAGGGGAAAACGTCTCATCATAATCACGACCATACTCCTGCTAGAAGCCAGAAGCCACAAGACGAGCCTTGTAGCACTCAATAGTACCATCAGACCTGGTCTTAATCTTGTACACCCACTTGCACGTGATAGGACGAGCATGCACATGTCTAGGTACAATATCCCAAGTCTCTGTTCGTCTAAGAGCATCAAGCTCCTCTGCCATAGTGAGTTGTCACTCAGAATGAGAAGCAACCTCACGATAAGAGCTGGGCTCAATGATAGAGAGAGCATGAGCGATCGAAGTAAAACCAAGACAATCACGAGGTCAAAGGGATGTCCAGTCACGAAGGGCGTAACGAGGAGCATCATTAGAGGAATCAGACGTCGGTGTTGGCAAAATACCAGAAGATGAGTATGGTGAAGGACGAGAACGTTTGGAGTAGTGCACCCCAGAGAAATGAGACGGTGGTGCTGTAGGAGGAAGAGGCGGTGCTGCAGAAGGCAATATAGAAAGGGAAGGTACAAAAGGAACCACAGGAGACAGGCTGGAGGAAGGTTGTGAAAGCGGAGAAATGAGTGAAGAGTCAGGGAGAGACAACCAGGAGATCGTCTCAATGGTGGAAGTAGGACGAGGAGCTGAATCTCGATAGAAGAAAGGTCGAGATTCATCAAAGACAACGTCTCATGAGATCCTAATATGTCGAGCAGAAGGATCATAGCAGCGATAACCTTTATGCTCAGAACTGTACCTAAGGAACACACACTCAACTGACTGGGCTGACAGTTTGGTGCACTCATGAGGCTGTAGCAGGAAAAAATAGGTAGTGCATTAGAATTCAACTAACAGCAATCACTACCCGAATTAACTGCTTTACCATGCACTTGCCTGGTTAACCTCATGGGTGATGTGTGGACGGCATGGATGCCAGGCCTGCCCCTGAACAAACATCATCCATTTCAATTCACCATTAAAGCAAAACATGCACAAACGAGCAAACGACATCGCTCTTATGCACAACCCAACACAACCAATCCCACTCTCACTGGACACCATCCTGTCATCCCGGTGCTCAACCGACCCAAAGATTTAGCGATTTCATGAACTATACTCACGGATTGAATTCTACCATCTTAACCTCTCTTTGCTCACTAATGGGCCAAATAAACATACCATCTAACCTTTATCTTCTCTAATCTCTTTTTTCGTTGATCTCTCGCATTCTCTCTTCAATTAGTTATACTAACCAGTCTTACATTACTTTATCATCTAATAATTAATTTATACCCAATCACCTACATTAATTAACACATTTGGTTGTGCATCGACAGCCCAATTTTCTACTACTAGCACACCCGCACGGCTTGCACGGCCAACACTTGCGGGAACTACACCACACACAGCTAGCAGCTACTACTACTACTCTTGTACTTCTCATAGTAGCACCACTTCCCGCTCCTTCCATGAGTTAGCAAGATCAACAGCGGTAGCACCAATTACACCATCCAAGCATCCATATTAATAATCGACATCTTGACCTCTACACAAATCAATAATCAAGTAGGGAGAAGGAACTGAAGCGTTACCCTAGACCCGAACGACTAGATCGAGGCACTATGTTCCTTCCTTTGGCCGAATCTGACAGATCAGGCGCCCAATTGGACTTCCCCCTTTCTCTTTTTCCTCTTTTCCTTCCTCTCTTCTTCTCCTTTTCCTTCCTCCACAGTCGGCCATCTCCCTATTTCTCTTTTCCCCTTCTCTTCTCCTCTCAGCTGACCCCCCTCCTTCCTCTCTTCTTCTTTTTCCTCTTCTCTTTTTTCCTTTCCTCGATCGGCCGATTCCTCCCGGCTGACTCCTTCTCTTCTACTCCCTCCCCGTCCCCTCTTCTTCATCGATGGGAGGTAGGGCGACATAGGACGGCACCTGGGGTGCTCAGCTCCCCTTGGGATGAAGCAAGGCCGATGGCGAGCGACTATGGCCGGTGACGCGGCGAGGCGCAGGCAGAGCAAGGGCAAGGTCAACGGCAAGCGGTGCATGAGAGCTGGGCAACATGGCAGTGGCGAGTGGGGGCGATGGCGTGCGGCGGCAACAACGGGAGGCAGGAAGCTCGGCACAGGGGAAGGGGACAGCATAGACGGCAGTAGGGGAGGAATGTGTTCGAGAGACCTCCCCTAGCTAGGTGTTGTGTCGGGGTGGCTTGGGCTGGGGCAAAGTCGGCCCAAACCGCCACCCCTCTCTGGTATTACATTTCATTATTAGTTTAAGTTTTTTAAACTAGTTATAGCATGTAACTTAATATGGTATCAGAGTCAAGAGTTATTGGGTCCAAGACTTGACTATCGCAATTAAAAATAGGGTTTTGTTAAACATTATCCGGATGTTTTCTTCCTAACTATTATCCAGATTAGGACTGTTGGATTAAAGATCCAATAGCCATGAATTCTCCCCTCCTCCTTGAAAAAATCTCCCCATTCAAAAACAAGGAGCCCATTGATCTCTAATCCAAGGGTCACAAATTTGGATGATAATTAAGAAGAAAACATCCAGGTGATACCTAGACACTCCCAAATACTAAGGGTCACAAATTTAGATGATAATAAGAAGAAAACATCCGGGTGATACCTAGACACTCCCAAATACTAAGGGTCACAAATTTAGATGATAATTAAGAAGAAAACATCCGGGTGATACCTAGACACTCCCTTGTAAAAATAATCTCATTCTACAAACCCCTTTCCTCAGGTTGACCTACTTAGCAGCTATTTGACCAACTATTTCAGGGGAAAGCATGCTAGGAGGGATGCCATAGAATCAGTGTTTTAAATCTCCGGCTATGACGTTTAGCGGATGACCTCTCAAACAGCTAATAGCGGAGCTAAATGAGGCTATAGCGGCTAAATTGTACATGGAACTCAAATAGCTTGATCAGTCTAAAACAGCTATAGCGGGCTATAGCGACAGCTATAGCCGGAGATTTAAAACCTTGCATAGAATCTGACAGTAGCTTGCAAGTACCTGAAAGTATATGCAGAAAATGGCTTGGCCTTCTGATCTGGAACGTACCACTCAATGAGAAGAACATCGTTATCCACAGTCCATGTCTGCCTCTGCCATGCCCATTGCGAATCCTCTAGATTCTTGAAATGGGCCACGAACATATTCGGCATGATCTGTGTAGCTTCAAGGAAACGAGATCCCCACGCCATTTTCATTGAGGACCGAAAAGAGTGAGGAGAGACCGATCTAGCTGGTTTGGATGCTGGGCTTATGAAAAAAGGAGGCTAAACGAGGAAGAAATGTCGGCTGTGAAGCTGGAAGCTTCAACAGTCACCTTGACCTCCTCTTTTTGGGTGATACTCATGGGTTGGAATGGCAGCTCAAGTTCTGGAATGGAGGAAGGTGGTGGCCGTCTAATCGGGGTTTCGGTGGTGATTATTTGGGCTTTTTTTGGTGGCTTATGGCTGAAAAGCACTGTAGCTGGCTGAAAAAACACTGTAGCTGACAGAGGCTTATTTAGCATAATTAAATTTAAAAAAATTAAAAAATATTAAAAAAAAATATGTTAGCCCATTACGTATAATACAAACAAATACGGGAAAAAAGAACCGGTAAAAAAGCTCAACAAAAAGATAAAAGTTCATAAAAAGATGAAATTTATGAATAGTGAAAAATAAGCTGGAAGCTAAAAATTGAAGCCAAAACGATCACAGCCTAAAGGCTCGGGAGATTCACTTGGGGCGTGTATACCCGCTCAAATGGATTCTATTCGGAATAATGAAAATTCTAGTAGTATACAAAATTTTGAGGCGTCCAGATGTAATACAAAAAATGCTATTAGGCTATCATATACTCCTCTCATAGCAAACTATAAGAAGTATTTTGAGTGGGCACAAGGATTAAAGAATGTTATAAAACCAAGAGAAAGCTTGGAGAGTTTCCGTTTTGAAAAAATGGGTAGGAGCTCTGCCATCCAATTAACAGGAAGAAAATGAGCATAGATTTATAGCCTAAGATTACCGGGCAAAATAGAGGACAGCGAGAGCTAGGGGCATGCATTTGTGTTTGTGGTTACTACTTCGGGCAGGTTAGCCAGAATTAAGGGTGTGATCAATATGGCTTGAGCTTTTGGCTTCAGCTTATTTTTGCACTATTCATAAATTTCATCTTTTTCTGAACTTTTGGCTTTTTTTTGAGTTTTTTTACCGATTCGTTTTTTCCTCGTATTTGTTTACATTATACGTGATGGGTTAATATATTTTTTCTATTTTTAAATTTTTTTAAATTTAATTATGGTAAATAAGCCTCTGTCAGCTACAGTGCTTTTTTCAGCCAGCTACAGTGTTTTCAGCCATAAGCCATGGGCTTTTCAGCCATTTTGATCACACCCTAAGGCTGCTACAAATTAAACATTGCAAATCAACTATGCCGAAGATGGTATTCGATCCACTACAGTGTACCGTGTGCTGCTACGAATAAATCTAGACGAAGCAGCATGTACCAATTACTTTTGTTTGAGTGCGTATTCAAGTAGCCAGCGTTTGTAATTGGGAATTTTAACCGCACATTCTACTACTAGTAAAAGAGTAATAATAAAAATTAAATCTAATCATTAATTTATGAGGGTATAATAGATTTTTTTTATAAATCTAATTTTTCGTAAGGGTGTTATAGATTTTTTCTCCAAATCTATTATTAATATTTTCCGTCGCTACCGCCTTTCTCTCGCCCTTTCCACACTGTTGTGGCACTTGTAGAAATTACCCTTATACCATATGTTTTTTTTTTACAATTTTAACACTTTTAGAATTTTATTGCTAGTACTGCAGACGATAGTATAACTAAATTCTTATTAATCAAGTTCATTACATAAAAAAAACAGTGGACAACTCATATACATTTTATAGGTACCGTGAAGGAGCCCTTGTGATTAACGATCAACTTGTCATGCGTATATTGTTGGTCTTTACTCGAATTGTACGGTACCTACTACCAAGAAAATCAACACGTTGTGTTGAAATTTGTGACCTTCCAGTCAAGTTTTGTGCTAAGTGGTTTTCGAAATCACGTACGCTTTGGTGCAGCAAAGCACTATCTGGCGTATCACGACCGAGCAGGCGACTGCCGGCCTCCACACGCGTGTCTCTGAACGACGACGGCCTCCGAGCCGCCGGTCGACTCAAGATGATATTAAAGTCCGTAAGATAAATACATATGATAATCAAGTTGATATGTTGACAAAGTTAATTTCTACATCTAAGTTTAAGCTATACTTAGACTTTTTTTCCCGTAAGAGTTTTTCACGTAAAAATTCGTGTCTCTTGTCTCTATTTTTCTGTGCATTATCTGCAACGGTACCTACCACCAAGACAATCAGCATGTTGCGTTGAAGTTTGTGACCTTCCAGTCAAGTTTTGTGCTAAGTGGTTTTCGAAATCACGTACGCTTTGGTGCAGCAAATCACTATCTGGCGTATCACGACCGAGCAGGCGACTGCCGGCCTCCGAACCTTTAAACCGCCTGTTCGTTGCTGTTGCACCAGCACATGCAGTAGCGCCAAGCTAAACTGTAGCTGCACCATGCATCGCTCAGCTGCGAAATTATGGCTGCTGTTCTCAGCGGCCACCTGCAGCTTGTCCCTCATCGGCCATGCACTGCGGCAGCCCCAACCAGATAATAATGCTCCGGCAAGCTGCGTACCGCACGAGAGAGCTGCACTGCTGGCCTTCAGGGAAGGCGTTACCGAGGACCCTGACGGCGTCCTCGCCTCGTGGCAACGAGGAGGAGGCCGGCGGGATTGCTGCCGGTGGAGAGGCGTCACGTGCAGCAACCGGACCGGCCATGTCCTCGAGCTTCGACTTGCTCATGTACCGACCAAGGTTGACAATCATGGCAACTACAAGGAGACGGGTTTGGTCGGCGAGATAAGCCCTTCCTTGCTTTCTCTGAAGCATCTAGAGTACCTCGACCTCAGTTGGAACTCCCTGCAGGGGTCTAATGGTCGTGTCCCAGAGTTCTTGGGTTCTTTCAAGAACTTGAGACATCTCGATCTCTACCAGATGCCTTTCTCTGGTGGAGTGCCTCCTCAACTTGGCAACCTTTCCAAGTTGGAGCATCTCGACCTGTCCTGCACATCCTTGTCGGGTATAGTGCCTCCTCAGCTTGGTAACCTTTCGAACTTGCGACACCTTGACCTCAATTCCATGCAAGATATGTACTCGACAGATATCTCATGGTTAACTCATCTACGTTTGCTGGAATATCTTGACATGTCTCATATAAATCTCAGCACAGTAGTTGATTTGCCTCTTGTGGTGAACACAATTCCATCTCTGGAGGTGATTACCCTTATCAACTGCTCACTTCCAAGCGCAAACCAGTCGCTCGCACGCCTAAACCTCACAAAACTTGAGCAGCTTGATCTCTCCTGGAACTACTTTGGCCATCCAATTGCATCCGGTTGGTTTTGGAACCTGACAAGCATTAAGTTCCTAAGCCTTGCTGGAACCTATCTTGATGGTCCATTTCCTAATGCCCTAGGAGGTATGACGTCCCTAAAATACCTGTATTTCATCCACAATGGTAACGCTGCCGCGATGACGGTAGACTTGAAAAATCTGTGCAAACTGGAAACTCTATGGCTTGATGGGAGTCTGCTGACTGCGAACATAACAGAGTTCCTAGAGAAGTTGCCACAATGTCCATCCAACAGATTGCTATGGTTGAGCTTGGCCGGCAACAATATGACAGGAATGCTGCCAAATATGATGGCGCACTTAACCAGCTTAAGCGGTCTTAACCTTTTTAATAACAGCATTACCGGAGCTATACCAGCAGGGGTAGGGAATTTTACTAGTTTGCGACTACTCGATCTCAGTTACAACCGACTGATTGGCCAGATGCCAATGCTGCCGAGAAGCCTCGATAGGTTGGACATCTCCGCGAACTTCTTGTCAGGGCCTTTGCCGTTAGACATTGGAGCTCCGAATCTTACAAGACTATTTCTGTTCTCCAATTACATTACTGGTCATGTTCCTGTATCTATTTGTGAGTTGCAAAACCTAGTCAGTTTGGATTTATCCAACAATTTTTTTGAGGGACAATTTCCCCGGTGTTCTTCGATGCCAGACATGTTTCTCCTTCTCTTGAGTAACAATAGCTTTTCTGGAAATTTCCCAACATGGCTCCAAAACTGCTCGACATTGTTCTTCCTAGATCTTGCATGGAACAAGTTCTATGGAACATTACCAGCGTGGATTGGAGACTTCGCATACTTGCGATTTCTGCGGCTAAGTCATAACATGTTCTATGGGGATATTCCAGTCAACATCACAAACCTTAGATTTCTTCAACACTTGGATTTAGCGGGCAACAACATATCAGGATCAATTCCTTGGTCTTTGTCAAATTTAACTGCGATGACCGTAGAACATCCGGCGAGACCTGAGGTTAATTGGTACACGACCTTCGTAGGTGATAAGCTGAAAGATATTTTGTCTATAGTGACGAAGCAGCATGAGCTTAAGTACAGCATGGATGTAATTTTTGGTATGGTTGCCATCGACTTGTCACTCAACCACTTAACCGGCGGAATTCCAGATGAAATATCTTCTCTTAAAGGAGTAGTGAATTTGAACTTATCATGGAATCACTTGAGCGGCAAAATTCCAGGGAAGATCGGGGCTATGGAATCACTGGAATCACTCGACCTCTCAAGGAACAACCTTTCCGGTGAAATCCCACCAAGCTTGTCAGATATATCATATTTAAGCTACTTGGACGTGTCATATAACAATCTTTCAGGAAAAATACCACCAGGGCGTCAACTTGACACCCTCTACACACAGAATCCGTCCATGTACGACGGCAACGACGGCCTTTGTGGTGCTCCTCTTCCAAGGAATTGCCTGGACAGTGATGCACCAGAGCATGGGAATCAAAGGACAGGCCCCGAGCGAATGTTCTTCTACTTTGGACTTGGGTCAGGGTTTGTTGTTGGTCTCTGGATGGTGTTATGTGCTCTACTGTTCAAGAAAACATGGAGGATTGCTTATTTCCGTCTCTCTGACAAGGCATATGACAAAGTATATGTGTTTGTCGTTGTTACTCGGCGCAGGTTAGGTAGAGATCAGGCTACCACAAGTTAAAGTACTGCAAATCAACCAATGCCGATCGACGCTGCTGTCACACGTACTGCAACTGAGTGCTACGAATAAACGAAGGTGAAGAAGCATTAAGCAACTTGTACCCTGTCAGTTTGTGCATTTTTGTTTCTGGTGAGGGTGTAATAATACAATTGAGTGTTTTGTCAAATGGTTTAGTTTGACGCATGTGATCGTCATTGGTCTGTACTCGTCAGTCTGAATGCAGCAACTACCAAGAGAATCAGCACCATCAATTTCCGCCGCATTTTTTTGTGGGCTAGAATTCACAATCTTCTTGTACTCGCGTCAATGGCATCTACATATGAACAACACAACATATGCATGCTGGCAAAACATTCTCCAGTGATTCCTCTATATATATATATATATATATATATATATATATATATATATATATATATATATATATATATATATATATATATATATATATATATATATATATATATATATATATATATATATATATATATATATATATATATATATATATATATATATATATATATATATAGAAAATTACATAAGGCACCATGGTGCCTAGGCACCAACATCCGATACACGTGTATATATATATATATACACCATAAAAATAGTTCAAACTAATTAAACGGAAGTTGAATTTAAATTTTTCGAGTTTGACATCTCAAATATATTTTTATGGGTATATGAAGATACCCACATCAAACGTTATAATCTCAAGCAAATCAACGGGTATTGATATTGGTGCCTAGGCACCTTGGTGCATGAAACACTCGTCCTATATATATATATATATATATATATATATATATATATATATATATATATGAAGCCTCTTTTCTACTCCCGGGTGTAATTGCACCCTATGTCGTATCTCACAATGTAGGGAGTATCTCGCGTAACGAGGAGTATGTACATGTAGTATACGAGTATTTAAGACTATATAGGTGGTATGAACAATTTTTCAGAGGTGGTATGTTCATTTTTTTGAACATACTCCTTTTTATGTACGTATATAAAGGTATTTACAAAATACGCTAAAAACTATGGACTCGCTTGCAATTTTTTCATGTGGTTCACATTAGAATATCTTATAATTAGTATATGAGTATACCTAAAGTGATAAAGGAGTATTTCAAATTTATTTAGGTGGTATATTAGAGGTGGGTGTAATTACACCCGGGAGTAAAAAGTATTTTTCCTATATATATATATATATATATATATATATATATATATATATATATATATATATATATATATATATATATATATATATATATATATATATATATATATATATATATATATATAAATATATATATATAGTAAAAGTATTGAGTGCTATTAGGTGCCCAGACTCCTCAATCGTGTGCCATCCGATCGCGCACGCACAGTCAGCCAGGGAAAAGTTGATTAACGGGTTGGGAGATGCTAACCCGTTGCTTGAGCAAATTAGGAATCTCCGTCACTCGGTCACGATTCTTTTCCCCAAATCGCGCATTTCCCCCGGTCTCGCCTCTTTCCCCAAATCGCGCGCGGCTGCTTCACCGGAGGACAAAAGGTGTGTCAGAAGTGCAAGTTACCAGGAAACTACGCATCCACATGTGTTACTATTAGCTAGTATTACTTCGATATTAGGAATTTCCTTGCCCAATAATTTGTAAAATTTCCATTATTATTTCTGTATGAACTTAATGAAATTCATGCACTGCATACAATATATCACTTTAGATTTATCTTTTCGTTTTGAGTATATACAATTGCGGTTTTAAGTGGTTTGTGTGTGCACACCTCCGAACGGACCTTTGTATACCAGCTCGGAGTTGCGTAACATTTTAAGATAACATTTGATATCCAATTCAACTCAAAAATTCACACAAGATTTTCACCCAAAAACAATATCATGACGTACAAATTCGTTGCTCTAAATCATTCATTGTGTCATACCTGTTTTTTTCAGCCGATTATCTCCACGAACCAACCAACAAAAATTTTGTAGCTCAAATGATACGAAAACATATGTACACTCAAATTTGTAAAATTGGAGGTCAACACATGCAAATTTATGTACGCCGTTCTTGTCCATCAACAATTCAACGAGCGTTTGTTACTCGAATGAGATGAAAATTTTACATAAGGTTTTTACCTTAACCTTTTACATGACGTTAAAATTCGCCGCTCTAATTCAATTCATGTGGCGTATAGAAAAATATGTAAGTACACATACACGTTTTTTGTGTGCCTTTCGTCTCCACCCAATTAATAAAGTTTTTTGTTGTCCGATTTAAATGAAAAATTCACATAAGAATCTAACCTTTAATGATAACATCACACACATATTTGTTACTCATAATCATTCCGTGCGACATCAAAAAATTAATGCAAATAACGCAAGTCAACATACTCGTTTTTTCTATGCCGTTCGTGGCCGTAAATAAAACGCTTAATTTTTTGAGTATAATACTCGACTCAATCACACGTAATTTATTAAACTTGAGTATAATTTTGTTGTTTCACGTAATGATATTTTGCATACACCTCAGAGGTATGTACAATCAAGCATACTTCAAATGCCGTACGGTTTTCCATACCTATTCTAGACACATACCTATTAACACATTCATCAGGAAATCTGTGCGCGGGATTCACATCTTAAAGACAAATTAATTCTTAAATAATAATTGATGTTTCATTCAAATCGCTGGTTATATATATATGGAAATAACAATTCCGGATCGTGCAATCACAGCAATCCGGAGAGCTAGTACCGCGCACGCGCACGCACAGCAAGCTGGAGAGTTGTCGCTCATCCAGATCCGGACTGCATGCTACGTATTTATGGAATGCTTTGAATCGGATTGCACTAATCAATCAGAGAGTGAATTCTAACGCAAACACTTCTTGCTAATGGGTATACCCATTAATCACATACATACTACAAACTAACACATCTCAATGCAATCCAATGGTACATAGATTAGGTGCCTGACTCCTATATATATATATATATATATATATATATATATATGGAACATATCTAATGCTAAAGCCCATTTGGGTGCTAACATGCTAAAATCGTTCAGGAGTGTTAGATATGTCTCCTACGGCCTAAATCTACGAAGGTGGGATACCTCAACTCACTTATACAATTTGCGAAAACCCTCCGCCTCCCTGTCTTTTTTCCCCCGCCGCCCATCTCCCTAGCGCGACGCCTGATCTGCCGCTCACGCGAGCCTGTTCTCCGCGCCGCTCACGCGTCTCGCGCGACGTCGCCTGTTCTCTGCGCCATTCAACGCCGTTTGTCTTCTCCCCGGACCGTTCCGCGCAATCGTCGCCCCGCGCCGTTCCGCGTGAGCGTCGTTTCCGCGTCGTTATCCACAGAAACTTGGTATAACGATCGATCTGTCTATTACTCGCAGCGTGTTCCACTTCCATGTGCAATGTGCAAACTGCAATCTCTATTTCTCGTTCTGTATATTCATCTGATCTTTTAATGAGTATTAGCTAGTTATCTGGGTTATTTGATTAATATGTTTCTATCCTCTGTTATCGCAGCTTCATATCGATCAGCACACTAAATCGATCACCGTCTTTTATTTGACTGGTTGCTACAGTAGTGGTGATTACAAAATGCAATTAATCCCAACGCAAAATTCAGGTACAGCATATATTCTTTTTTTTTGTAAGATTCTGTTGAGGAACCGACTCTGGCGATCAGTCCGAGCGATTCCTCTGTTTAGAACAAGAACGAATCAATCACAGAATCACAGAAGAATAGATTGAACACACAGAGAGATAGAGAGAACTCCCGGTCTTTCTTTATTGCTTTTCTTTCATGCGTACATAATGAGGGGGTATGGCTCTCTATTTATAGTCTACGGTGGGGTGCCCAAATATGTCAGGACTCTTGGCCATGGGCCCAGTTTCCTAACACTCCCCCTTGAGCACTCACCCAACATGCTCATGCCTCATCAAAACTCCATAAAAACCCAGTGGGAAAATTTGGAGAAAAAGTACATGATACATGTGATGTTGCGATGCACGAATTGCCTCATTAAAAACCTTGGTCGAGAAACTTCATAGAAAACTCGTCAAGGGAAAAAGAGTACAATTCACCCAATTTCATTTGGTCTTCAGAACTTTATTTCTTTGGGTACTTAATCTTCATGATCAAGATTTAATAACGGGCTTGAGAGAATTCTCCCCCTGAATTCTGCACTTTTCTAAGTCTCATCATTTCAATCCCTCACACGCACCTTTCAAAGCTAGATGCGATGAGTGACTTAGTGAACAAGTCTTAGTGTGCAGTACTCTAATCTCGTCCATCTTTTGCAATTCATGTGCATAGAAGAACTTGGGGTTGATATGCTTTGTGAGATGACTCTTCACATAACCCGTTTGCACTTGTGCAACGCAAGCGGCATTATCTTCATAGATAATTGTGGGGGTTTGCACAATGTTCATCCCACATGACTGCTGGATGTGGTGAACCATTCGGCGGAGCCAAGCGCACTCTCGTACGGCTTCATACAGTGCTATAATTTCTGAGTGGTTCGTCAAGTATCTACCGTGCTTTGCTTAGACGATTTCCATGAAATTGCAGTTCCACCACACAGGAATACATAGCCTGTTTGTGACTTAGCGGTATGCGGGTCTGACAGATACCCAGCATCTGCATAGCCAATCAAGTTCAGATCTTGATTCTTTCTGTAAAACAATCCGAGGTCCTTGCTACCTTGGAGGTATCGAAAAATGTCCTTTATGCCCTGCCAATGCCTTTCGGTGGGCTCTGCACTGTACCATGTTAACAGGTTCACGGCAAATGCAATGTCTGGTCTAGTGCAGTTTGTTAAATACATGAGTGCTCCCACTGCACTCAAGTATGGGAATTCCGGTCCCAGGACTTCCTCCCCCTCTTCCCTTGGTCGGAAAGGATCTTTTTCTTGATGTAAAGACCTACCGATCATCGGTACTTTCGAGGGAAATGCCTTCTCAAAGCCAAACCTTTCGAGCACCTTCAGGTGTAGGTCGATCAAGTACCAAGACTCCTTCAGGACATGCTCAAGCTGCAAGCCTAAGCAAAACTTGGTCTTGCCCAAATCTTTCATTTCAAATTCTGACTCCAAGTAGGAGCTTGCTTCTTTTATGTCTTCGGCTGTCCCGATGATATTCAGATCATCTACATACACAGAGATTATACAGAATCCATTCTGGGATCGCCGTATAAATACACAAGGTCAGTCTTCATTGTTCGTGTAGCCTTTCTTGCAGAGAAAGTCGCTCAAGCGATTATACCACATTCTTCCAGATTGTTTCAATCCATACAGTGACTTTCTGAGTTTCACACTGTATAGATTTCTATTTGCTCTGTCTTGGTTCGGGAGAGGGATTCCTTCAGGGACTCTCATATAAATCTCCGAATCCAAGTTACCATAAAGGTATGCAGTCACAACATCCATCAATTTCATTTCCAAATTCAAGTTCACTGTCATTGAGATCAAGTATCTAAAGGTAATTCCACTCATGACTTGGGAGTATGTTTCTTCATAATCAACTTCGAGACGTTGAGTGAAACCTTGGGCTACTAACCATGCTTTGTATCTCACTACTTCATTTCTTTCATTTCTCTTTCGAACAAATACCCACTTGTGCCCAACAGGGTGTATGTGGGGAGGTGTGCGGCATACAGGCCTAAACACCTCTTTTTTATTCAGAGATAGCAATTCAGTTGCTATTGCCTTCTTCCAATCTTCCCAATCTGATCTTTTCTTACATTCAGCGAGCGATGCAGGCTCGGGATCAAGATCGATGATTGTAGCAATTTTCTTTGTGAAGTAGATGTCGATATTAGCTATTGTCCTATTCAGGGACTCTCCCGTGTGCACATAATTCATAGCTATTTCTTCATGAGTTGCTTCTTCTGGAGCGATTACTTCTTCTGGAGCTTCACCTTGCGCATCGCTTCTTTTAATTGCGGTGGCAAGTCCCTTTAATTTTTCGGCTCCGATGTGTGCGCACACATCTATGCCGATTTCTTCTTCCATGGATATTCGGATCCAGTATGCCCTTTTCTGAAGGTGTCATACTCATGCCAGGTCTCGACTGGCTCCCCTTCTCATTCTGGGGGACTTTAATGATCGGCTGTGATAAATCCCGCTTATCCTTTTTCGCCAGGCGTCCCCGGTTACTAAGGATTCGAGGAACCGGAGTTCTCGTCCTCATTTTTTTTCTGAGGCCTCTGGACGAGATTAGGGATACCTTCGCTTTCTTTGGTATTTCAACCTCTCCGGTGCGATGCGTGCAGCACATGCGACTTAGTCACGCTCTTCAAATCACTAAAGTGATCAGCGATTGATTTGCTAATGCTTGCAAATCTATTATCTTCTAGACTTCTCTTGTCTTCGGACTTCTATTGTCTTTTGGACTTCTATTTGCTTCACTAATGCGCGGGTCATCCGCATGAATTCTCGTGGCTTGCCATGTAATGTCTTCGGACTTCTGCAGTGCGTGGGTCATCTACATGGATTCCCAGCTTACCACATAATTTCCGACATTCTTCATCAAGGGTTGATTTCCTCCCTAATGTTGGGAAATCTTGGTCTTGACCATTGCGCTAGTTGCATAGGTGAATGGATGTTGTAGGTCAAGGTCTAAGGTTGATGAGATTCACGCATGCGGATCTGCGTGTCCTCAACATGTAGCTGCTAGATTTCAATTATACAAAAGGAGTCGGGCAATAAATTTAATTCTTTTAATTAAAGTCTCTGCCAGACCATTCTGGGTATGGACATGCGGTACCGAATGCTCAACTGCAATTCCCATTGCCATGCAATGATCATCAAATGCCTTTAAAGTAAATTCTCCGGCGTTGTCCATTCTGATGGACTTGATGTGATAATCAGGGGACACATTTCTGATGCGAATGATCTGCGAGATCAATTTGTGCAAAGACGTAGTTTCTTGTCGACAACAAACCCACATACGACTACTTCGAAGAAGCGTCAATGAGCACCATGAAATACTTAAATGACCCTAAGATGGGCTGAATGGGACCGCAAATGTCTCCTGGATGCGTTCAGAATGCAGGACTTCATCCTTCACTTTGAGTGGAGGGTCTAGATATTAGTTTCCCGGTGGCACATGCAGGGCACACAAAATCTTCATGATTCAGGAAATTCTTCACATTAATATTATGCCCATGCGAGTTATTTACTATGTCTCTCATCATCCTAAGACCTGGGTGGCCTAATCTGTCATGCCGGAGACAGAAGAGTTAAGAGCTTCTAAACACTGTTTTCAGAACAGTGTACGCTGTAGGCGCTTTAATGTTGGTATAATATAGCCCAGTGAAGGAAGTTTTTCTAATATTCTTTTGCCATTCTCTTCGCGCTTCATAATGAGCAGGTATTTCTTACCGTACTCTTCTTCAGTCTCAACGTGGAAACCATTTGCGCGGATATTCTTAAAACTTACGAGAGTTCTAGTCGATTCTAGGTACAATAAGGCTTCTTCAATGACCAAAGTTGTGCCCATGTGGCTCTTCCGGAACCAATTATACATGCATTGCTTCCGGCGAATGTCGTAAGGCTGCTAGTGCTCTTACGAATCGACTTGAATTTGTTAGTCTCTCTTAAGATGGTATGAATTGTGCCGCTGCTGGCTAAGCACACTTCCTTTATAGGGCGCTACACTTGTTCTAATATAGAGTGTTTTATTAATATGCATGAGAAGGCAATCAACACATAGATAAAATACTCCAATATCAGAACATATCATGCCATCATAAACTGAATAAATGAATGAATTCATCAAATATCATCCAACCATCACGAGAAAATAACAATTCTTAAGTACCATCCATGCAAATTCTAACATATTCTTCCACACAAAATAAATGACAATTAAAGTCGAAATGCATTGATGCACTAGACTTCTTTCGCTATTTTCTCGGGTTGACATTCTCTTCAAAAGAAATCATGGCGTTAACTACTTCTAGGTCGAGAGGGATTATCGCTGTCATGATGGTTTCAACTTCCATCGGTGCAGCAACTACTGAAATTCTCCCCTCAGCCAATGCAGAGTGGGCTTCATCCTGCCCTTGACCATCCCGCTTTGGCTTGCGGCCTTATTCTCCGGTGGAGCATCCGATTCGCCTTTCGGGCTGCGCCTTACCCTTCCTTCCCTTCTCTCATTAAGAGCTTTTACGCACCTTGTAGCTCCGGCGTTGGCTTCACGGCCGGCGGAGCTCCTGTGTGATCGAGTGACGTAGTTCTTACGGAGAACTTTGTCTCGAGCCTCCGCAACTTGCATCATATCAGTCAATTGGCGTATTCCTCATAGCCATCTTGACGATAGTTGCGTGCGGATTGTGCTATATTGGGGTGGAAGGTTTTCTCAATTTTCAGATTGGGTACAAATCCTGTGCAAGGCGTAATTGTATTCTCGACCGTCTTAAAGTCGGCAAAACCTCGATCGATCCACTCGCTCGCTTGACGAAGAATGGTGTACTTTAGCCTCTCAAACCGCTTCGAGTGCGGTCCAGTGCTAGCGCTCTTCTCCGTCATATACTCATTCTTGAGAGTGAGGCAGGTGGTGCCTAAGAAAATGAAGTGCTCGATCATTCTCCTCGAGTTTGGGTTGAGCGTCATTCACCGCTAATCCCAATAGCGCAGCGAGCTTCACGGCTCCAAGCACGTCTCGACATCGGATGCCAACATCGTAGTTTTGGCCATCTTTGGGCGGCTCCTCGAACTCCCAGTTCGTGATGCTAGTCATCTAAATGTGTATAAGTCTACTGCTGGTAGACATGCACGGAATAATTCACTGCGGGTAAATAAATGGTACAAAAGCTTCTCATAATGTTTCATAATTTTCTGTGCATTTTATATAAATTTTACTGCTAATTCAGTGATTAAAAGCAATTTTCAGCAATTACAATTAACCAAAACAGTAAATAAATACAGAAAATACAGGGAATAATAATGGCATAAATAAATAAGCTTCAAATGCTAAAATTGAAGCAAAATTCGGATTCCCGAGGCCCTTTTATGCTAAAATATAAAATTTCAGCAAATTCTGCAATTCCAGAGGGTTTCTGCGCAAAATTTCAGTTCAGAGAAAAATTCGCGCAATTTCCTGATTTACCGAGGGGTTTTCTGCAAAATTCTGGACCCACTCGTAAAATTGAGGGCTTATTCGCAATTTTCAGAACTGCGAGGCCTTATCTGCAAGAAATCAGGACTTAAATTAAAGTTTTAAGGGCTTATTTGCAATATCCCGAGAAATAAGGACTTTTTCGCAAAAAAATCCGGAGCAGCCCACTCCCCCTTTCTTTTCCTCTTTTTTTTATTATTTACCCTCCCTTTCCGGCCGGGCCGAATTTGGCCTGCTTCTTTTTTCGATTCGAGCACTCAGCCCATGTGGCCCATGCGGCGGGGTTAAGGCACAGGGGTTAGGGTTTCCCTAACCCCATACCAAACGGCGGCGGCGGCTAGTCACCGCGTTCACACGCGCAGACCGAGGGCGACGGCGCGCGCAGGAGGGCCGGTGTCGGGCGCGGCGGCGAGTGAAAGACGGCGCGGCGGGGCGGTGCGGCGTTGCGGGTGGTATCGGCCGCGGCCGGCGTGGCGGGTTGGTTGCGGCAGGCGGCTCGGCAACCGTGGCGGCCGGGTGGCGCGTGGCGCGCGGAACCGAGGCGGCCGGGCGCCAAAGCGAGCGAAGCGCGATCGCGGGCGGCGAGGTGGCTTGCCGGGCAAGCGGTGGCGTGGCGAACTTGGGGCGGCACGGAGCCTCGGCGGCAGAGGCGGCGCTGCGGCCGATGCCGATGGCGGCCAAGGGTGGCGGCGCCACGCGAGCGCGACGGCGAGCCGGCCGACGGCGCGCGGCGCTATTCGAGCGTGGGCGAGGAGCCGAGATCGGCGCGGCGGCGGCGCCGACGCGCTGCGGCGGCGCGAAGGCGGCGCCAGCGACCGACGCTCGTGTGGGCGCGGAAGCCTAGTCATCGGCGGCATGCGTCGTACGGGACGCGGACCGGTGGTGAAGGGGCTGTGGCGAGCATGGGCTGCGGGCCGGCGATGACACCGAGGCGGGCACACTTCGAGTGGCGGCCATGGGTGGTGCTCAGGGGGCGGCTGCGGGCCGTGCGGATGGCCGATGCCGGCGGCGGACCGGGTGGCGTGTCTACGGGGCACGCATGTACCTGTGGTCGTTCGGGACCAAGATGACCGGGCAGTGGTCCTGCGGCGACCTCGGCGGGGCGACGGCCATGATGGCTTCAGGCCGGTGGTGGCTTCGGGCCGACGTCGCGTGCACGGAAGTCGAGACAGCCGGGCTGCGTGGTGTGCTTCGGGCACCTCGGCTAGATGCCGTCTGGCGGCCACGCATGCAGATGCGATGACGGTGACAGCGGCGTGTCATGCAGGATACGGCGACCGGCGGTCTGATCTCGCCCCTCCCTTTTTTTCATGCATGGATGTGCAGATACTAGCTCGAAATCAAAACAGAGAATATAATTCCAGATTCTATTTCTCGTGTAGTGATTATTCAAAATCAAGCAAATTCATACAAAATTTTCTTTTTTCAATCTACGATGCAATCAACATCTACCCCGTTTCGCAATCTACCGATCGACATTGTGCCGGCGATTTCAGATCTGCTCGCGGTAGATTTAGGGCAGATTTGCATCGTTCTACAGTGCAATCAACATCTACCCCGTTTCATAATCTACCGATCGGCATTGTGCCGGCGACTTCAAGTCTGCTCGCGGTAGATTAGGGCGGATTTGCACTATAGAATTTCAATCTAGAACGCGAAAAGAAAATACAGATTCAAAAGCGATCTAGAGAATCAATATGTGCTTCGATGATTACCTCGTTCACCGGAGCGAAGTCGTGCTGATAACGTGTTGAGGAACCGACGCTGGCGACCAGTCCGAGCGATTCCTCTGTTTAGAACAAGAACGAATCAATCACAGAATCACAGAAGAATAGATTGAACACACAGAGAGATAGAGAGAACTCCCGGTCTTTCTTTATTGCTTTTCTTTCATGCGTACATAATGAGGGGGTATGGCTCTCTATTTATAGTCTACGGTGGGGTGCCCAACTATGTCAGGACTCTTGGCCATGGGCCCAGTTTCCTAACAGATTCATCAGTACTATATTTCCTGTATACGTTTTCACGTATGTGTACTATTCTAGACTTTGCTCAGTAGAGATTCCTATTCTAGACTTTGCTCGTATGTGTACAAAAGTTCACATTGCTAATTAATTGTAGGCGGGAGAATTTGGCAGCCCTCATCTTGTATGTAAGAATATTGTATGTAAGAATGTA